>VWPU01010867.1:0-84086 GCA_013398955.1 Callaeas wilsoni
ATTTATTTTATATATTTATTTATAAATTATGAATTAATTGTAAATGACTCTTCCCCACCATTTGGCCAAGTTGTCATGAGCCACTTTTGTGGGAACCGAGAAAAATCAGAAATTTTAGAAATTTCAGAAAAAGAATTGAGAAAAAAAATCAGAAAAAAATTCAGAAAAATCCTGAAGTTTAAAGTTTTGCTAAAACTCTGATACAATGAATTTCTGGGAGGGGAACTGGTGGAACTGGATCCAAGGAATGCAGAATTTATGGACCACGAGGACAATTTGTAGGAAACAGAAAATAAAATTTAACAAAGACTCAGTGCATGTGTTGGGAAGTCCCTGCTGGAGGGAAAAAAATCACTAAAAATACGGATTAATTAGCAGGAAAGGCAAGAAATCCATAACTAATAGAGGGTGGAATATAAATTAAAGAGAATGATATAATTTAGTACCAATAAACATTCTTTTTTTGCTAAAAATGTATAAAGAAGTGAAAAGGTTTTGTGTTGGTCACACACAAACCCTGGCCAGGAATAAAGCCAAGACTCCCTGACCATAAAAAGACTCTTGGAGGGTTGGATTTATCCTAAGGAATTCGAAGGATTTGGGAACAATCCATAACCAAGGAGCTCAAGGAAATGTGGGGAAACTCCATCTCCCACAGCTGCTGAAAATGAGGAATTCTTGGGACAGGGAATGGGTAAAGAGGATGAATCCTTTGGCTCCCAGATTTGGGATCCCCAATGGATAAAGGGCAGGAATGCAGTGCTGGGAGATCATTCCCAACTATTGGAGAACTGGATTTATACAAGCAGCTTTTTTTCTTGGAGAAGACCTTGGGAAAGGGGAGGGAGTTGTGGTTCATGGTGATAAAAATTACAAATATTTGTCCCTAGTGGACCCCAAAAATATGGAGGAGCTTGGGAACTGGGGGGAGTTGGGAATTGCATTGGATATGAAGTCCAAGCTTTTAAATTGGACTGTGGAGCTCTGGATTTTCACCTTTGGAATGTTCCCATTGTATCCAAGGTTGTGCACCGGACCTGATCCAAGAGAGTTCAAAGACACCCTTTGGATGCTTTCAAATCAGTCCTGGTTCCCTGCTTGGGAACTGGGGGGAGTTGGGAATTGCATTGGATATGAAGTCCAAGCTTTTAAATTGGACTGTGGAGCTCTGGATTTTCACCTTTGGAATGTTCCCATTGTATCCAAGGTTGTGCACCGGACCTGATCCAAGAGAGTTCAAAGACACCCTTTGGATGCTTTCAAATCAGTCCTGGTGGTTGTCGCGTGTACAAAAAGCTGCTTTATTTTTGGGGAAAAAAGCAGCTAAAAGGATAAAACACTGGAAGATCGGATGGGTTTTTTAAAGATTCCATGGCAGAGGCACAGAGGAAATGTTCCCAATGGACTTGAGAGGGTTTTGGAGGCTAAAAGTTGGATTTTTGGGCTTCCTTTAGAGTGAGAAAAAGGAGAATGACCAAAAAAACCCCACCCCCTAAACGTGTCCAGCTTCAGACAGGAAGACATTGCTGAATTCCATGAACGCTTCCCAAAAAACCCCAAAATGCTTCGAGAATTTCAGTCTGGTTAGAGCCAAGCCAATTTGATAATGCAAAAAAGAATTCCGGAGTGGAGGGATTGTGCTGCCGCAGAAAACCCGGCTTCGCTTTCCACTTCGCCCTCACATCATGGAGCTTGAAGTTTTCTTTCAGGAAAATTGTTTCAATATTTAGTGTTAATTAAACTAATTGGAGGGAACTGATAAATTGCCAGGCTCAGGTAGCTGCCGTCCACTCAAACCCTCAAAGATTTCATCGTTAATTGGATTATTCTTTAATTATTGTTTAGGTTGTGGCATTTGGGGGCACGGGGCCGTGGTGGCCTCCCACCTCAGAGCTTTTCCAACCTTAATCCTGGGATTCATCTTGGAAAAGCATTAGGAAATAATGAAGAAATTTGGATTTAAGTGGAGCAGGGGCCTGGCTGGGATTTGGACCGATCACAAAATTAAATGGAAAAGTGGCTGAGTTGTTCCCCAATAACCGGCCTGGTGCTCCAGGATTCCTTTCCCACGTTTTTCCTGGAACGAGGGTGGCCCAACAACCCACGCCCTGCAGCTGCAACACCTGAGGAGGTGCTGCTGCAAGCAGGGAATAAACAGCATTTTAACAATCTCCCTAATCAAAACCCCATTATGCTCTGAGTTAATGAGCTGCTCCAATTAATCCCGGGCCTTTTGTAACAATCCTGTGTTTAATTAATGAATTAAGCACCAGTAACCATCAGGAGGAGCTGCAGAAGTGCTCAGAACTCCTAAAAGGAGGATTTAGGCAGAGCTGGAATTGGATGTTTAATAGGAAGCATCCCAGAATTAGTCGGAAAGGCGAAAATGTTGGGATTCTTGACTCGTGTGAGGTTGATCTTTAAATTAACACCGAGAGTACACTTTAGGCTGAGCTCTGAGTTTACTTAAGCTGCAAATATTGATGTGAGCCCCTCGGGGTGTTTGCACAGCTGGAGGGGGGGATTGGAGCAGGGAAACAGAACAAAACCCGCCTTTGACGCACGCTTGAGTTCGCGTTCCTGAAAAGAGAAAGCAAAGCAGCTCTCAAATCTGCCAGAATCCTACATTCCGCGGGAATGACCAAGGCTTGCTTTGGAAAAATCCTGCACTTCAGCAAGGCCTGGGGCTGTTATTCCGAGACATTTCTATTTAAGAGTGCTATTTTCGGTGATCTCAGTTTGGTGGTTTTGGTTTCGATCTGGCACTTGGGGGCCAACGAGTGTTCTTGTGTTCTGGAACGCAGCTTGGCCTTTCGGGCAACAAATCGGGATAATAGAGAATTCCAGAGCGGATGGGGTGGGAAGGATCTTAAATCTCATCCCATTCCAGCCCTGCCATGGCGGGGATGCCTGCGCTTATCCCGCATTCCTCAGGCTCGCTCCCCAAGCTTTAGCACTCGGCTTCCCAGAGGATTTCTGCTCCTTGTGCACCCCCAAACTCCCTGCACAGAAATCCACTCCCAGTTTTTTCTGGCTCTCCGAAGGCGGGCGCGTTGCTTGGGGAGGGCGAGTAGCTCACAGTCTGCGACCTGGGACTTTCCAGTTGGTACAAATCCAAAGACCTCATTCCCCAAGCTTTGGCACTCGGCTTNACCTTATTCCCCAAGCTTTGGCACTTGGTTTCCCAGAGGATTTCTGCTCCTTGTGCGTTCCCCGAATTTTGGCACTTGGCTTTCCAGAGGATTTCTGCTCCTTGTGCACTCCCCGAGCTTTGGCACTCGCTTTTCCAGAGGATTTCTGCTCCTTGTGCACCCCCAAACTCCCTGCACAGAAATCCACTCCCAGTTTTTTCTGGCTCTCCTGAGATGGACACTTTGTTTGTTAAGGACAATTCCCACAAATTCTGCAAATTGGGACTTTCCAGTTGGTACAAATCCAAGTCCGTTAATTCCAAGTTCATCCAAAACCCCCTGAATGTCCAAACTTTGACAGGCAGAGTCTGAGGCTTAAATATTGAACCTCGAAGCTGAACAGAAACTTCTTTTTTTCCCTTTTTTAAATCTGCTTTCGCTCTCAGGTTCTTTTTGCAGCAGCTGAGCAGAAAGGAAAACGGAGCCGTTTGTCTGCTCCAAAAAAAATGATGGTTTAGACACCGGAATTCAGCGGATTTTGGGGCTGGAGCTTTATTTGGAAGAGATGTCTAAATGTAGGCTGGGATTAGCAGCCTAAGACTGAGTGAAAGGCAGGTTTTTTTCCAGGTTTTTTCTCTCCTGGTCGACATAAACCTCTCCCGAAAATCCCTTTTCAGCCTCAGAGCTCTGCATATGAAATTTTTAGGCTGCACCCCCCTCCCCCTGAGTTCACATCAAAGAAATTTGGGGATTTGATTTTCATCCCAGGAACTGTTAATTTGGATGCTAATTCCAACAAATCCAGGTGCCTGATGTTTTTCCTTCTGGAATTCATCTTTCCGTCCAAATAATAAACTTCACACTCGGTGCCTCTTTCCACCCTTAGGAAAACCTATGTTGGGGGGATTGCCCAGGGACAGGATTGATGGATTTGGGAATTCTGCAGCTTTTCCAGTTGGTTTTAAAACCATAAAATCCCACCTTAAATGTTTTCCAGGCAGGAATAATCCCAAAAGGAAATCAGGTATAATCACTTTTCTATTTCTGGGGCACGAAAACAAAAGTATCCCTTGGAAAAATCCTAAACTTAGTTAAATATCAACTTTAAAAGTGATTTAAAATTTTATTTTGGAAGTTGTGATGTTGATTGATGCTCATAAATCCCCCATTTTTAGATTAAAACTTGGGGTTTATGGATGGATTTGCCAAGGTTTTCCAGGGATATCCAGGATATTCCTGCTTCCCAGCTTTTCATTAAAGGACACAAAGCTGTTCTTGGAGCTCTGGAATTGCTTTGGCAGAGGTTATGTCCACGTTCTCCATCAAGGAATCCTGCAGTGGGATCTGCAGGAAAACCGGAAATCCGTAGGAATGGGGAATTAACGGAATGTGGGATCAGGAGTCAGAGCTGCTCTGTTGGGGAACAGATAATTTTTGAGGCCTCATTATCCCGCTGTTTTAGGAGGAATTTTTGATACCTTGGGAGATATTATTCCCAAATTCCGACGCTGTTCCCTGTTTCTGGAATTTCCTCCCGACTCCCGGTGCTCTGTGTCGTTTTAGTCGCTGAAATTCAGCCAGCAGTGATTTTATTTGCATTTATCCTGCCCCATTTCTCTTTGTGTTTATCAGGTGGGACCAAACAGATCTTAGAAATACCTAGGAATAAATACTTTTAATTTTAACATTTTTAAAACATTTTGGGAATTTTAATAGTACATAAATGTTTAGATTTCAATGGATTTTATGATGAATTTTGTAAATTTATGAATGTCAAACTTGTGTCCCCTGAGCTCCCCCATGAAGCTGAGAGCAGAGTCAAAGATATTAACACTGGGAACAAAAGATATGGGAAAAAAAAATTCTTGATGGATATGGGAAAAATTCTATCTGCAGGCAAAATTCTTATTTAAAAATCCCCCAATTTGTTCAACCTTTTGTCTTTTTTCCTGGTTTTTTTTTTTTTTTTTTTTTGGGGGGGGTTTTTTTTTTTTTTTTGTTTTTTTTTTGTGTTTTGGTTTTTTTTTTTTTCCCCCCAGCACCTTCAATCCCATCTTTATCCTAAAACTGGAGCCGGGCAGTTTGATTTATTGGGGATTCCAATATGAACTGAGTGGGTTTGCCAGGCCCCCCAAAATTCCCAGGAAACGAGCTGTTCCCAGCAATCCCAGCCCGCCGCATTATTTAATTTTTTATGCAGTAAAGAGTAATAAATACATTCAAATAAAAAATAATTTATTCTGTACCAAAACGCTGCTTTTAATCACGGAATTGCTGAGAACCAACGTGGCCTTGACAAGTGAATTATTAATTCTGTCACTCTTCTGCCTCCTGAGCTGAAATCTTCTCCCTTGTAGGGTTTGGAGGCCTTGGACTTCAATAACTCTGATTTTAAGTAATTAAAATGGAATTAGAGGCTGCTAATGCCTCTAATTAATGCACAACAGGATTGGGGAGCGCGGCCCCACTTGGCCTTCCCCTAAATCCCCTCGCTGGCAAAACAAACTCAAATTATCTTGGCACGGAGAGCCCTGGGTGCTGGATTTGGGATTTCAGGAGGGATGTGGAAACTCGGGAGGTTCTGCCACGAAGGGGTTGATTCTTTCAGGGGGTGAAAACTTCCTGGTGAAGTTCATGGAGAATTTGGTGGAGGTTCTTGGGGTTTGAGTTGCTGTTGATATCTCACCAAGGGAATTTGGAATCTTGGAATGGTTTGGGATGGAAGGGACCTTCAATCCCATCCCTTTTCACCCCCTGCCGTGGGCAGGGACACCTCCTGCTGTCCCAGGTTGTTCCAATCCCCGTCCAACCCGGCCTTGGACACTTCCAGGGATCCAGGGGCAGCCACAGCTTCTCTGGGAATTCCATTCCAGGGCCTCCTCACCCTCCCAGCCAGGAATTCCTTCCCAATCTCCCCTCTATCCCTGCCCTCTGGAAGTGGGAAACCATTCCTTGTTTCCTGTTCCTTGTTTCCGCTTGTTCCAGGGCTGGCCAACCCTTCCTGGGAAAAGCTTTTCCAATATCCAGCCTCAACTTCCTGTGGTGTTGTGAGCTCCGCTTTTCCTCCAAGCCACTTGACACTTCCCCAGCACATTCCAAGTTTCTTCACTGGGAGGGCCGTCGGACATCGGAGCAGCTGGGAATTCCCATCCCGGGAGGGATTTCAAAGCCGTGTGGCTGTGGCACTCGGGGACGTTGGGCAGTGCTGGCCTTGACAGGGCTGGGGGATGGTTGGACTCTGATCTCGGAGGGCTTTTCCAGCCCCAGCAATTCCATGGTTCTGCAGAATTCCCCATTTTTGCATCACGAAATTTTCCTCGTGTTTTCAAGCCCAGGGTTGTGACCTGCCCTAGAACCCTTTCCTTAACACTGGGAATTCCGGTGAAATAAATACAAAAACCTTGGAATTTTTTGCCCTGTGAGGGTGCGTTTTGGGATCCAGGTGAGAGCTGAGCCTTATTCCCAAGAGCCCTCATGTGAATCCCCTCAGGATTTACCCTGGCACAGGGATTGCTTCCAAAGGCAGCTGCCTTTAGCAGCCACTGTCAGAATTCCTGGGATTATAAAGCTTTATTTTGGCTCTTCCAACTGCAAACGTTCCCTTATCCCACCTTTCTGCTCTGCAAAAAAAGCAATTATGGAGACAGGCCCTTGCCTTTGCAGCTGAGTAACCCGGGGGCTCGGAAAGTGCTGGGGAAAGGGAAAACCCGGTGTTTTTAGCAGCAAATGTCTCAGGAAAGACACTCGTGAGCCTCGAGCTTTGCTCAGGGATTTAGCAGATAAAGCTCTCGCCTTCCCAGCGGTGTCAGACTGTCAGGAAAAGCAGATTTGTTGGAACTGAAACTTCACGGAGCGATGCCCTTTTATTTTCTTTTTTTTTTTTCCGTTGTTCGGGTAGGCGAAAAAACTAATGGGAGAAATTTCCTTTTTTGGAGATGCAGTTTGGAGTAGATTAAGGGCAGAATTCTGGGGAGAGGAATGATTTTAATGAGGCAGCTGGGGAAAGTGAGGTCCAGGATTGGTGGTGTTGGAGCCCAAGCGGAACTTCACGGAATCCGGTCCCTGCTGGTGGCCCAGGTGACCTCCTGGGGTCCCTCCCAGGCTGGCAGGTGACGGGCCAAGGGGGAGTGGCTCGGAACTGAAAGAGCACAGGTTTAGATGGGATATTGGGGATTAGGAATTCCTGGCCAGGAGGGTGAGGAAGGGCTGGGATGGAATTCCCAGAGAAGCTGTGGCTGCCCCTGGATCCCTGGACGTGTCCAAGGCCAGGCTGGAACACCCTGGGATAGTGGAAGTTTTCCCTGCCCATGGCAGGAGGTGGAATTGGATGATCCTTGATGTTTTCTCCAATCCAAACCATTTTTAGGGTTATTTTTTATTATTTTCCTTAGGATTGGCCCCAGACACCTCATCCTGTGTTTTCCCAGCGCTCCACACCACCGCTCCAGACCCTTGAACTGCCCTGCTGTGTTGAGCTGTGTTAAAAATATCCAACAAATTCTCGAGAACAGCTTGGAATTCCGCCAAGCACCTGGAACACCGGGAATCTTCTCTGGGAAGATAAACACAGGTTGTTTATCCCGCTTGGCATCGGGTCAGCAGCTGGATTTGCCACCTGTGGCCCTCGTGCCTTGGTGGGGGTTTTGATGCTCGGAGAAGGATTTTCCTGGGATTCTTCCCGGAGCAAGCTCCTTCCTTTTGTTCTTTTCCAATTGGTGCAACAAAAGAAACCCTGTTCACTCCTTGAAATAAATCCATCAATCCTTAAAAAAAAAAAAAGGACATTTAAGCAGTTTTCCAAAGGAGGGAGGAAAGTGGGGAAAGAGATATGATGGGGAAGACATAAAAACAAATGGCCGGCAATTACTGGTTCACTTTTTATTCCCTGCATTCACGATTCCAGAGGGTTTGAACACGCTTTTAAATGGAATATCAAGCCTAGGAAATTTCTCCCAAATTTCCCCTGATTGCAGGCTCTGCCTGTGACGGATGATTCAGGATGGAAATGCCAATTTTTTTGCAGATTTGCAACCCCTTGTTCAGGTTTCCTGCTAAATGAAGAGACCCGTGTGAGAGATTTGCTGCCTTTTTCTTATTTTTTTTTTCCCCCTTGCTTTTTAAAAAAAAGATTGGATTATGGGGAGGTTACCAAAGGTTTCCCAGAGAAATGGGAGCTGCTGTTTCCAAAGTAAATAGTGGCAGCCCCCGGTGTGTTCTCACCTGCAGGGAGCTGTTTATGCACTTCACAGCTTTGTTATTTATTATTCTCACAGAACCCCAGGGCTTTCTGACCCGGGGTTAACATTTCCAATTTACCAGCGGATCAATGTGCATGAAAATGCACGGGAAAAAATAAAAAAAAAAACCACGAGGAAAAGCTGTGTGTTTGAGGCTAATTAAGTGTGGTTTGCTCTTGGTTTTAGCTCTGGATTTACAGATTTTTGTGATTTCAGCTCATGACTGAGCCGTGTGCTGCCCCAGGCTGGGTCAGCAAAATAATTCCTGCCTAAAACACGGAAATCCAGGAGAGGTGGTGTCCTGGCAGCATTTCGGTGGCTTCTTAGTTGATTTTTATCTCTCCCTCCACTCCTTTTTCCCAGTGGGATTTGGGAGACCAGCCGGGCTGGGTGTAGTGAGGATGGAGCAGAAAACAAGGATGAGAACCAACGGAGATCCCAGAGCTGGGAGAGAGCTCCAACTTCCTCAGTGCCTGATTTAGATCCTTCCCACCCTATTGATTCATGGGATAATTCTTCTGATCTCCCGTTTGTGGAGAATTTCATGGAATATTTATTCCAATGGATATGTAGCTGAGAGGGCTTCTAGTTTTAATTTTAATGAGTCTTTGCAGGTCAGAACCTTAGATCCTTCATCCATTTGATCCCTCAAGTCACAGAAACTTTGGGATGAATTTATCCCCTTTCCAAGCAGGTGTTTCCATGGATCAGTTTGGTTTCCTGCACTGACGGCAGTGAAAACATTGGTGTCACCTCCATGCAGGTCCCCTCAAGCTGTGCCAGGGGAGATTTAGATGGGAAATCAGGAAAAATTTCCTTGTGGAAAGGGTTTTCAAATGCTGGACAGGCTGCCTGGAGTGGGGGTGGAGTCAAATCCCTGGAAGTGTTCAAAAACCATGAGGATGTGGGATTTGGGAGAGCAGCCGGGCTGGGTATAGTGAGGATGGAGCAGAAAACGAGGATGAGAACCAATGGAGATCCCAGAGCTGGGAGGGGGCTCCAACTTCCTCAGCGCCTGATTTAGATCCTTCCCACCCTGTTGATTCATGGGATCATTCTTCTGGTCTCCTGTTTGTGGAGAATTTCATGGAATCTTTATTCCTATATTTTAATGAGTGTTTGCAGGTCAAAAACCTTGGATCCTTCATCCATTTGATCTCTCAAGTCACAGAAACTTTGGAATTAATTTAACCCCTTTCCAAGCAGGTGTTTCCATGGATCAGTTTGGTTTCCTGCACTGACGGCAGTGAAAACATTGGTGTCACCTCCATGCAGGTCCCCTTGAGCTGTGCCAGGGGAGATTTAGATGGGAAATCAGGAAAAATTTCCTTGTGGAAAGGGTTTTCAAATGCTGCACAGGCTGCCTGGAGTGGGGGTGGAGTCAAATCCCTGGAAATATCCAAAACCATGTGGAGGTGGCACTCGAGGACAGGGTTTAGTGGTGAACAAGGTGATGCTGGCTTGGCTTAGTGGCCTTGGAGAGCTTTTCCAACCTTTCTGATTCTCCAGGTGGGCAGCCAGCTCCTGATCCAGCTACTTTTGAATCCATGCGGCCTCACAGATTCCCGAAGCGGCCTTTGGAAGAGGCAGGAAAAGATCTTTTGGGACTGCAGGGATGGAAGCTTTTTGAGGAGCGGGTGCTGCTGGTCACTGAAAATCAGAGAGCAGTGGCCAAAGAGAGATCGGTGCTGTGTTGGCAGCACTCGGTCCATGTTGTCAGAAAATCTGGGAATGGAGAGAAGATTCCAACAGAATTCCAGAAGCTTTTGGACAATCTCTGGACGTGACTCCTGGGGATGGTGCTGTGCAGGGCCAGGAGTGGGACTCGATGATCCTTGTGGATCCCTTGCAGTTCAACAGATTCTGTGATCCCAAATCCTTATTTCCCCTAATTTAAGGCCGCTGGGCACCACTTTGAGGTGCTTTTGTACCATGATTCCAGTCCTTTTGGAAGGTGGCCATCCCTCCACCAAGAAAGAGGAAAAAAAAATTGCTGGGAGCATTTGTGGGGTCGGCAGAAAGGTTGGGATTTGACGTTTTGGATAAATGTGGCTGGAATTCTCTTTATTTGCTCAGCCGTGGCCATGCGGCTTTTGGCAGCACCGCTCCGAGGGACACGGTGCCCACGGTTTTCCATTTCGGCATTCCAAAAGGAAAAGTCTTCATTCCAGGCTGGCTCTGCCCTCCCTCCCAAACAAATAATCCCTGCACTTCTAAGACAGTCCCAGTGGATCACGTCAAAGCAATCCCTCAGGAAAAACCCATAAACCGAGCGTGATTCCCTCATGTTCTGACTCCATGAAGGAATCCTCGTATTTGATTCGTGGAAGACTCACAGACTTCTGGCAGGATGGATGTTCCAGCATTTCCCGTTGGAAATAAGCCAGGAGAAGCCTCTGCTCCTGCTAGGAAGCGTCAGGAAAGAAGAGAAGCCTGCAGGAAAAAAGCGTTGCTGGATTTGGGAACGTGCTGGAGTTTAACCCCATGGAGAGCCCTCATCTGAGTTTTAATCCATCATTCCTGCAGCAAACTAGGGAGGAGAGTTCCAGAGGAGACGGAATGCTGTTCCCAGCGCTTGGCAGGAGGGCAGGGCTGCCTTCAAACAGAATCTGTGCACGGGCCTTGGGGCTGAGAGAAAAACATAAACCAGGAGCTTCTCCCTGAGCACAGAGGGGCTGTGGAATTACAGCAGCAGAAGGATCTGCAGCTCCAAGCCTGGAGTTTTGCATGGATGCAGAAACGTGTCCAAGAGCAGTGTGCGGGCTGAGAGCTTTGCGTTTTCATCAGAAAATCAGGGATTGGGGAATCAGGGTGAGTTCTTGTGAGATCCTCAGGAGAAGGAGTTGGGAAAAGTGGGAGGGAGAGGGATGGGCAGCACCAGCAGGAGCACATTCCTGCTGAAGCTGCAGAAATGCCAAGCTGCAGAAGAGGACTCTTGGAAAAGCCTTGGAAGGTCGTTTTGTCTCCCAGGTGGAATTCCCAGCATGGCACAGATCTGACTGAGCTCTCTTGAAGCTCCCAAAATTTGTTTGAATGCTGAGAGGTTTTGATGTGTCAGAGAATGGAATTGGCACTGAGCAGGGAAGTCCTGTGTTTGCAGAGGAATATTCCATCCTGGTTTTCCCTGGAAGACAAGGACAAGCGCGACCTGCCGCATTCCTCACCTTTTGTACCTCCAACCTTTCCTTCCCTGGGGCTGCTCCTTCAAATCATAGAATTCCAGGATGGTTTGGGTTGGAAGGGACCTTAAATCCATCCCATTCCCTCATCCATGGGCAGGAACACCTCCCACTATCCCAGGCTGCCCAGCAGGAAACCACTGGGTTAAGCAGGAAATTGCTGCTGCTCCATCCTGATGGATCACTTGGGATGAGGCAGCTTGGAATTGCTGAGGGAAGGAGGGCAGGAACAGAGCTCCTGCTCCAAGGCAGAGCTCCCGAGTTTTGCTGGAGGCAAGCAGCAGGGTGGGAGCTCTTCTTCCCTTGCCTAAAAATGGGAACAGGGAGCCAGAAACTGGGAGGAAAAGTGAATCAATCCGACTGCGGCAGAGCTCTGGAATAATTAATGGATAATGTGCATTGACCTGGATAGGGGGTTGTTTACTGCATGAGTGTGTGGATTTAACTTCCTAGGGAGCTGGGGGGGAACGCCTGGAACAATTGGGAAGGGAAAATAAGGACTGGAAAAAACTCCTGTCCTGATTAAAACTCGAAGCTTGTTAAGAGACGACGTCAGGACAAGCCAACGTGCAGGCACAGTTAATTCGGCAAGAGAGGCGGGTATTTCATGAGGAGAGGGAGCAGTGAATTCCAGCATTTCTTTTTCCACCGGGAATCTCCCGATGGCGCCGCTGGCGCAAAGCACCCTCTGCAGGAGGAGGTCACAGACAGACCTTGACCTGTGTTCGCCTGATCTCCGAATATTTGCCAAGTGTTTGGCTGAGGTTGATCCTCCGGGATGGGAAAACCAGCCGGATTTGGGAAAAACCTGGATGCATGAAAGGCTTAAGAGAAATTTCGGCTCACGAGGGATAAAGAGCTGCAACCTCCTGTTTGGGAATGTTGGGAGGGGATCAGAAATGGAGCTGAGGCTGGGAAGGAACTTTCACTTTAACTCTTACTCAGTGGGAAAGGAGGGAGAATAAAAACAGTTGGATAATAAACAGGAGATTCAGGCAGGAAAATTCGGATGCTGGTGGGAGTAGATTGTGCAGGAGGAAACTGCAGGGACGTAATTATGTGAGATCCCTAATTAGTGAGACAGGAGAGGCTGGGCAGGCCTGCAGCTGTCTGGGCATAGGAAGGAAAAGCTCAGAGGAAAGGGAGGGAAAACTCCTTGGAGGAACAGGGATTTTCTGTGTCCTTGGATTGCTCTGGTGCAGGTAGAGCCTGTGGGTGTTGGAAGTGGGAGGCGGGAATCAGATTTGGGAAGAATAAATGGTTTGGGAACGTTTTGTGGGTAAATCCCACGTGTTCCCATGGGAAGGGGCTGGGGGGTTTGAGTCAGGGATTGTCTGGATGGGATGGGAAGGCACTGCCTGGGAGGCAGCTGGAAGTGGCCTGAACACAAATGACTCCTAAATCCTTAATTATGGATTCCCTCCCGGCTTCTCGCTCTCTCTGACCCCCTGGAAGGAGGCTGGAGCCAGGTGGGGGCCAGTCCTTTCTCCCAGGAATCAGAAGAAATGCCCTCCTATGGAAAGGAGAGCAGGGGAGGATGGTCCTGAAGGTCCCTTCCAACCCAAACCATTCCGTGCCCTATTGATGGGATCCGGGTGGATCCAGACCCCTCTGCACTGGGTGCTTCTGCTTCCGCCAATGTGCAGGTTCTTGGGAATGAGGTGAGAGGGATTCTCCATCCCTCTGGATCCCTCTGGATGGATCTGGACCTGCTCCTGGGTTTCCCAGCAGCAGTGACAGCCCCAGCCCAGCTGGCCCCTCTTTGCCTCCTCCTTTGCAGCAGAGAAACGAGCTGTTCATTGTCCCTGGATTCCCTGGATTCCCCGGATTCCAAAAGGCTGGAGCACAGCGATTGCTGCTGTGGAATCAGTTTGTGGATGGAAAAAGGAATGTGTGTCTGCGCATTGGGAATACTGGGATTGTGGGCAATTATTTCTTGCAGCATCACCACAAGTGCTCAGCGAAAGGGGCTGGAAAACGCCTGGAAATTGTTTGGTGCAACAAGGCAGGGATGGAACGGGGTAACTCGGCAAGGGAGCATGAAGCACAAGGAATGTTTTAAAGGAATTCTTGACTGGGAGGGTGGGGAGGCCCAGGCACAGGGTGCCCAGGGAAGCTGTGACTGCCCCTGGATCCCTGGAATGTCCAAGGCCAGGTTGGACACTGGGGCTTGGAGCAGCCTGGGACAGTGGAAGATGTCCCTGCCCATGGCAGGGGCTGGGATGGGCTTTAAGGTCCCTTCCAACCCAAACTTTTCCATGATTCTATGAAAGGATTATTACCACGGTGACATGGATCTTGGAAATGTGGGAAACCCCACGTTTTCCATGCTCTCAGCTCTGCAGCCATGAATTTGGTTTCCCTTTAAGGTTCGTGCTATTGAGAACGTGCTGCTGCACCTGGACTTGGACTCCTTGGATGTGGGCTGGCGCTCCCCCCTCTTGTTCAGGAACACCAACGGCTCATTTGAATACTTGAACCACGAATCCTGCTTTTTCCTCCTCCTCCTTCTCCTTCCCTGCCTGGTTTGTTCCAAAAGCGCGCGCCAGTTGGTGAAGCCTCCATTCAGCTGAACAGAGCCTGCAGAGATGATTTTCCTCATTTTTTTCCTGCTGATCAGCTGGAGCAGAGGCCCATGCTGGCTGCAGCAGGGTGGACAATGAGGAATGGGAAATTCCCTGCTGTTTTTAGGGTGACTCAGCTGCTGGGGTTAAACCAGCCCTCAGTCAGGCCAGTGTGGGAAGCTCCTCAGTGCTGGCTGGGAATGGAGATCGTGGAATCATGGGCTATCCTGAGTTGGAAGAGATCCACAGGGATCATCCCAGCTCCTGACCCTGCACAGACATCCCAAAAATCCCAGCCTGGGCATCCCTGGGAGTGCTGTCCAAACACTCCAGGAGCTCTGGCAGCCTCGGGAATGTGCGCATTCCCTGGGGAGCCTGGGCAGTGCCCCAGCACCTGAGGGTGGAACCTTTTCCTGATATCCAGCCTAAATTCCCCCTGGCCCAGCTCCAGCCGTTCCCTTGGCTCACCAGGAATGTCGGCCAATGGCTTGCGGAATGTCCACCCTGGTCTCTGCTCTGTTTTCACGGGAGCATCCTTGAATTCCACACCCTCAGGGACCGTTGTCCCAACCCTCAAGGGCTCTTCCCTCCCCTCGCAGGTGGCTCTGCTTCCCCCCTGCCCCTGTGCAGGTGCGATTTGTGCTCCTGTTTGCGGCTCCGACCCCAAAATCCGGCGCCGTGCCCCCATCCCAAGCCGTGTTCCTGCCGGTGGCGTGATCCAGGCTCTGCTGCCGTCACTGCTCCCAGCTGACCTCAGCGCTGTCCCTGGGGGCACAGCCGGGCTCTGACTCATCCCTCTTTTATAGGAAACTTTCCATGGATGTATCCAAGTCCTCCAAGGGGCCTGCAGGGAATGACTCATTCCATAGGGGCCGGCAGGACAGGGACTGGCTCCCGCGTGGCAGAGGGAGGAGAGGGTTTTATCTCTGGAATGCCAGGGAACACCCGGATTCCAGGAGTTTATTAGTGAAGATGATGCTTTGTAGCCCACTGGCTGCTTTTCCCTAATTTCGGGGGGATTTTGAGGAAAATCCTGCGTCTCCAGGGCAGGGAAGAGCCCAAAGTGTCACCGCCGAGCTGCTCCACGGGGATATCTGAGCCGTCTTGTGTTATCACCGGGAGGACGATGGCAACGACTTCCTTCTTCCCTTCTTTTGGTGTCCCTGTGGAATTGTGCCCTGTCCCGGGGGGTTTGGCTTGGTTAGGCCTGGCCCAGCTAGGCTGGTGGTCCTGCTGTGTAGTAGAAGATTCTTAGGCCACGCAGTTTGGGAGGCTCTGGATCCACCTCAGGCCGGTGGTGAAGAAAAAAACCAAAATTTTAGCCGTAATTAGCATTTCCGCGTTTTTAACGAAACTGATTTTTCCACCCCAAAACCCCCCAAATTAATTGAATTTAATGCAAAGGAGATTGTTGGTTTTGAGGAAAGGAATTTGCTCTGAGCAGAGCAAATGGCAGAGCTTGTGGGAGCTCCCTTAAAGGCAGAAAACGCCCTGAATTCCCTGATAATTCCTTAAAATCCAGAACAAGTACCTTGATTTTTCCAAGGTGTTACCCCACGTTTGGGTTGCTGCTGCAATTCTTCCCAGGGAAACTCCAGGGAAAACTTTTCCTTGGCTGCCACCGGGTCTTGCCCTCGGAGCTCTCGCTCAGACAAGCCGTGAGCTCAGCTTTTCTCTGCTTGAGGTGAGGCTTGGATTTGGGATTTGAGCTTGGCCTGGAGCCAGAATGGGTTGTAAAATCAGGGAGTTGGAATTTAGCACAGATGGAGGTTTTCGGATGTGGCCCAGGAATCACCTTTGCCTGCAGAAGCTGATGAAATGTGACCTCTTTCCTCAAAAACCCAGCTACGTTAAAGAAGACTTTGACTTCCACGTTTTTCCAAAATTTTCCAGGTTTACACCCCAAGGAATTGCTTATTCGAAAGACATAAAATGTTTAAATTTCCTGACCACCCCGCTGGGAAATCCAGACGTAAATATGATTATAATTCTATTTTCCAGCCCTCAGTGAACCTGGAAGTGAATCCAGTCCTAGAGCAGGCAAGGAGAGGGTGCAAAGCAAAATCCAGGTATTTTTCCTTTTTTTCCAGGTATTTTTCCAGGTATTTTTTCCTTTTGAAAGGAATGATGTTCCCTGGCACTGCTGTGTGGTCCAAGCTCCATTTGTTGAGCTGCAGAAGAATTCCAGAACTTCCCAGAATGGATTGTCCACTCAATTTCCCAGCTGCCAGAGCTGTGCTGACAGCAGTAATTCCCTGAATTTTCAGGGATAAATGGGAGCAGGGTCCTGTCAGCTGCTTTTGGGTGTTGCATCCAGTTTTATTTCGTTCAGATATTCCAGAATCCAGCTTTTTGCTGGATCCACAGTGTCACGGGACACGAATGTTCCCCTTCCCGCTCCTAGGAATAACTCAATCACCCTTGAATTGATTTATAAATAAAAGGCAGGGCTTTGAGTGGAGGTCCAAGGAATTGGTGTCCCTGTCTAGGATGTGCCTAAATCATGGAATCATGGAACGGTTTGGGATGGAAGGGACAGAAAGGTCATAATTCCACCCCCAGCCACGGACGGGGACAATTTCCACTATCCCAGGTTGCTCCAGCCTGGCCTCGGACAGTTCCAGGTATCCAGGGGAAGCCACAGCTTCTCTAGGAAAATTATGCCAGGGCTTCACCTCCCTCCCAGCCGGGAATTCCTTCCCAACATCCAACCTAAACCTCTTCTCTTTTAGTTTAAAAGACTGTCGGGAGTGTTCATGCTGGAAAAGGCTGTTTCATCCCTAAAAGGCCACGCTAGGACAAGGAGCAGAATTCCTGCAGGCAATGCACGGAGCCGAAACAACTGGGTAGGAAGCAGGGATGGCTCAGTGTCGTGAAGAAAAATTCCCTTTTATCCAATATTCCATTTTCCCCCGTCCATCTGAGCGCCTTTCTCCTTCCCTGCTCTATTTTTACATAGCTCTGCATTCCTTTGATTTCTTTCCTCCCCTATTTTTGAAGGAATTGTCCGACAAAAGGAGCGGCTCCCACTCAAGTGCTCAGCCTCAAAGGGCAGCATTTGGATTCTGGGCACAAAGAAGTCATTCCTGGCCGTTTGTCAGGATCTGAAATGCATCCCTGACCCCTCTGGAAAAGCCACAAAAAGCCATCTGCTCATATTTGTCCCTTTTTCCCCCTCCACCCAGTTCAGTCCCGGGTTTTCTGTCTTTATTCTGTTCTTTGAAGGGAATCACGGCCTGGAAATGCTTGAGGCAGGGGAAGAAGCAGCTCCGGGCATAGCTTCCTTTGGAATTTTCCACGGGGGGATTTAATTCATCAAGGAGGGGGAAAAAAATAATTGCGGGGTAATTCCCTACTGCTGCTGAGCTCGGGGAAAAGTTGAAGCCCAGGAGATGTGGTCCTGGCCCGGAATATGTGTGAGGAAAAGGAAGAATTGTGGATTCTCTGTGGATATCTTTACTCATGTGGTGGGGAGGCTCCGGCACAGATTCCCAGGGAAGCTGTGGCTGCCCCTGGATCCCTGGAAGTGTCCGAGGCCAGGTTGGACACTGGGGCTTGGAGCACCCTGGGATAGTGGGAGGTGTAGAATGGGATGGGATTTAAGGTCCCTTCCAACCCAAACCATTCCGGGATTCTGTGGCTTGCACGGACCACTCAAACTTCCTTTTCCTGAGGTGTTCGCAATAAAAAATGTGGAACACAACTTCTCCAGCCCAAATTACCCCAATTTTCCCTGGTTTTCCTAAAGATTTGGGCAACTCCTCCTTCTGTGCTGCTAAAGCAGGAACTTCTTACGAGAATCACAGGTGTCCAAAGAGATTTTTTTTTTTTTGGGTTGTTTTTCTTTGCCTTTTTTTTGATTTGTGATTTTTTTTAAAGCTGTGTTAAGACCAAGCTTACCTTAAACTCCTCCTGTAACAGATCCTCTGCTGTGAGGCTGACGTTCATCCTTACGGAATGACTCAAACTGCCTTAATTTCCCAGTTTACCATTCCCACCGTGTCCGCGGAAGATTTTTATGACATGGAATATTAAAAAAATATCCTTATTCGAACAAGCAGCACTTTCCCGGGCGCGTTTTGGAGCATCCAGGGTGTAAAAAAAGAGGAATAATGCAGGAAATTGAAGCCACCCAGAAGTGCTCAAAGCTGTTTTTTTAGGGGCTGGATAAACACATCGAGGTTTTTATTGGCGGCAAAATCATCTTTTTGGGACGCTTGAGGCTCATTTGATGGTAGGAGCAGAAAAAGTCTCGTGAGCTCTTGTTAGGGCGAGATTGAGCTGAAAAAACATTGGAAGTGAAGGGGAACAGCTCTCCCCTTGAACTGTGTCCATATTTTATCTGGAATTTTCCAGGGTGTAGAGGAATTGTCGACCTCTTTTAAAATCCCCTCAGGTGCAGGCAGATCTGCGCCTTCGGGGCGATAAAAGTAAAATGTGGTAATGGAGCCTCTCGTGCCTTTTACAGATTATTTACAGCGATGGGGTGAAAGCCTTTTTGTTACCTTTCATCTGGAAAAACGGGAGGCGTTGGAAGGCTCAGGCCATGGGAAGATTTACAGACAGCTCCTGCCATTCCCGGGATTTTTGGAGGTTTTCAGCTGGGAATGAGAACCAGGAACTCTTTTACTGGATGAGTCTCTTACTCTGTTTTCAAAGAGAAGGGAATTCATCTCTTTATTTGCATTTCACACCTGCCGAGGCAGCAGGAGGGAGCTCTTTTTATCAATTTTCTGTATTTTATTTACTATTTTCACCCAGATTTGTATTTTATTCCAACATAAAAGCGGGTTCAAGCCCATGGAACACTGTTGATATAAGGAAGTAATAACAGGCTTTATGGGATTAATTTATTCTGAAGGTCGTGGTGATTGTGGCTTTTCTGGTGGGTTTTGAGCCAGGAAAAAGGGTCTGGTTGGCAAAATCCCACCCGGAATTATTTTCTAGATTATGTGGGATGGGCAGGGACACCTCCCAGTATCCCAGGCTGCTCCAAGCCCCAATGTCCAACCTGGCCTTGGACACTTCCGGGGATCCAGGGGCAGCCACAGCAAATCTGGGAATTCTATTCCAGGTTCTCCCCACCTTCCCAACCAGGAATTCCTAATTCCCAATATCCCATCCATCCCTGCCCTCTGGCAGTGGGATCCATTCCCTGTGTCCTGTCCCTCCATCCCTTGTCCCCAGTCCCTCTCCAGCTCTCCTGGAGCCCCTTCAGGCCCTGGAAGGGGCTCTGAGCTCTCCCTGGATCCTTCCCTTCTCCAGGTGAACATTCCCAACATTCCCAGTTTGAGGGAACTGCAGCCACCCCGAGCTCCTGCAGGAGGTTTGAGTGAAAACCTCCCAGACTGGGAACACTGGGATTGTTTCCAGTATTAAATGCCTACAAAATCTGCACCATGGAGAGCCAAACACTGCCAGGGATCCAGGGGCAGCCACAGCTGCTCTGGGAATTCCATCCCAGCTCCTCCCCACCCTCTCAGCCAGGAATTCCTTCCCAATCTCCCATCCATCCCTGCCCTGTGGCAGTGGGAAGCCATTCCCTGTGTCCTGTCCCTCCATCCCTTGTCCAAAGTCCTTCCAGCTCTTTTCCTTACTGGTTGTCACAGCTCCAAGCCCCGCTCTAGGCTGCACCAGCACCGCCATCACCCTGATTCCTGCAGAAAGAATTCCTGGAGCTCATTGGACCAAATTCCACCTAGAAATGATGAAGTGGAATTCCTCTTATTCCCAGCTTTTGAATTACGCCGCCTGCTGCCCTTGGAACCCTTTGGATGGATGGGACGACTCCGTGGTGAAACAAGGGATGGTCCCAGCAGCTCCACCCACATTTTTCCTCCCTCTTTTGTCCGTTTGCAGTGCAGGAAAAACGAGATCGGATGTTCCCACATGGAAAACAAGGCAGATTTGTGCAGGGAAGGAATAACAACGTGGCAGTGCCAAGTTTTAGCTTGTGGTGCCTGGAATTGCTCCGTGTGGAGTTGTCCCAGGTGGGACTGGGGCAGTTTGGTTTGCAGGAGAACGATTTTCCCGGTCTCCAGTTCTGGAATGAGGAATTGGATGCAGGAGGGGGGGATGTTCCCTGTCCCTCTCTCTTTTTAATGAGGTGGAATCAAATGTGGGAAATAGTCTGGATTTAATCCCTGTTTGGATGAGATGGAGACCAAACAGGAGCCATCAAAAATCTGTGCAAATTCAGCTCCCGCAGAAAAGAAAGGACCTGGAATGGGATAATGACGTCATCTGTTCTCTTCCCAAATTTATCCCACGGAATGTGCTTCGTGTCCGTGCGCTGAGGGTTTCATCTTCCATGTGGAGGCCTCACATTCCCTCTTTTCCAGGGATTTTTTTTTTTTTGGTGAAATGATCCATAACATTTAGGGATTTTCCAGGAGGATTTTCCTGGAGGAAGAGACCAGGCTTGGAAATTCAGATTTGATGTCACATTTGTCCCCTGCCTGGGAGGGAGGGTGAGGATGGCACGAGGATGCCAAAAAATGGGGATTACCAAAAATAGGGAAGAGGAAAAATGAGTTCAGGGCTCGGCAGCCTGGAGGGAGGAGCTGTGCAGGTTTCTGGCTGCACCTGGCAGGGAATTCGGGAGACCTGCCTGTGGCAAATCCCATGGGAAGCTGGGAGTCGCAGCTCTGGAAAACCAGAGAACTGCAGAAGGATCTCAAAAAGCAGCAAACTGGGAGGATTGAAAGCCACCAGAGCCAATTATTTAGGGTTTTTCTTGTTAAAAACGCGTGGGAAAACCCCAATGATTGCCTGTAGTCTGTTCGCTAATCCTTAAAATGCGGGGTTTATGGAAAAACAGTCTGATTTATATTTTTTAATTTGAAATTATTTTCATTTAAAATGAGAACAGGCGTGGAACCTGTAGGTTCATTCCAATACATGAAACATGAGGAATTGCTTCTTCAGCTTTAAAAGGCAATCTTTTTTTAAAAAAAAGTCCCTTGCCACAAAACCCACAAGCTTTTAATTACTATTGAAATCCCATTATCATAATTCAACTTTGAAATAAAATTATTTCAAGGTCTTTCCTTTCTCTTTCAACGTTTGGACTTTGGAAATACAAACCGTGGAATTGTTAAGGTGGGAAAAGCCTCTAAGACTGAGTCCAACCATTCCCCAAGGCCACCGCTGCCCCACGTCCCCGAGTGCCACATCCAGAGGTATTTTAAATCCCTCTGGGAATGGTGATTCCATCACTTCCCTGGGCAGCCTGATTCCAACAACTGGTGCAATAGGAAAAACTTGGACCAGCTTAAGAATCCTGCTTCCGGATTTTGAAGTAAATGCCCCCAAAACCTCAAACCAAGCCAAGATCATTTGTGAACGAGTCGATTTAATGCTCCGAAAACCCAGGACTCATCTTCTCCTCGAAGATAAATTACAATTATTGCAATTCCTGCTTTTTTCCCCCCCGCTCAATAACTTGCAATCAGTCATCCAGTGTCGCTCCGGGCGGGCTGAATAATTCACTCCCATCTTTCTCCTGACGCTGGGAGCCTTTGGAATGCGCTGATTCCCATCTCCTGCTCCAGCCCTTATGGTGCCATTTAAACCCACCCGGCTTCCACGACAGCTCTGTGCTTCCCGAAGGATTCCAGTGAGGAGAGAGAAATGCACCCCAGAAGTTTTTAGCCAGGAATTCCGAACCACAGGAAAGCAAAAATTTTCGATTAAAACCCTTCATCACTTTGGGTGAAGCTCATTTTGGGGCAGAGAGCACAGGATCATTCACATCCCAGGGATTTATCCATGTTTTCCTTGGAGACTTGACCCTAACTGTTGTTTTTTCGCTGTTTTTACCTCACATCTCAGCAGATAATTAAAGGGGATTATGGAAATGGGCTGTTCTCCCCAGTATTCCATGTGGATTCCCGATTTTAGAGTTCCTTTTGTCTCTGTGTGATTCCTCCTCTCCCAGATACTGGAAACATGGAAAACATCTTTCAGTCAGGAGTCCAATCAACTCTTTGCATCCATCAGGGAGCAGAGATTTCTCTGAGTGATAAATGTTAGATCCAATATTGGACATCTCCATCCCGAGCCTATCTCAGCCTGGAATTCCGAGGGAGTTACTGATGTCCTCGTGGGAATGGAAGGCCTCATCCAGCTCCCTTTGCTCTTTGCTCCTGGAACGAGTGATCCTGAGCCCATTTCATCCAGGGCTGAATTCCCTTGCAGCCCATTCCATGAATGTTTCCACAACAAATTTCCTCCTGTGTAGCAAGAGTGCGGATAACCTGCAATCAGAACGGCCTCAAAAACGCCATTTTTTGGTTGGCTCCCGTTTTCTCCACAGAAAACCTCGAAAGCTTCTGTTTCCCAGTAAATTTTCCTGTTCCGTGACAGCTCCAACAGAAGGACGAAGCCGAAGTCTCCGCATTTCTGACCCAGCTGGGTTTAAACAAAACACGAGCTTCAGTTATCCTCGGTGCTGTCTGCAGGCCCGAGTTGCGTGGGCGTCCCCGTGGGAGGCGAAAATCGGATTATTGTTATTTTCTCGTAGCTAAACCGGGGAGTTTTCACCGGGAGAGGGAACAAAGCCTGGGCTGCCACTTAGTGCTGGAAACGAAATTTAAAAGAAAAGCAGGTCTGAAGCGGAGAGGTTTCTCTTCTGCTGCAGTGGGCTTGGAGTTTGGCATTTGACGCTTCCGGTTTAGGAAATTAGGACAGTTCACAGTGCAGGATTTTCCTTGTTTACTTTGAAAGCCGTATTTTCATTGGAAAATGGAGCGGGATGGTAAATCCTGGCTCCCGGAGAGGAATTTTTTACAGGGGTGTGGAGTGATAGGAGAAGGAGGAATGATCTTAAATTGAAAGAGGGTAGGGTTAGATGGGATATTGGGAAGGAATTCCTGGCTGGGAGGGTGGAGAGGGGCTGGGATGGAATTCCCAGAGAAAGCTGTGGCTGCCCCTGGATCCCTGGAAGTGTCCAAGGCCAGGCTGGACGGGGCTTGGAGCAACCTGGGCTAGTGGAAGGTGTCCCTGGCAATCGCAGGGGATGGAAAAATTTGATCTTTAAAACCCCTTCCAACCCCAACCATCCCATGATTCTACTGAGCTGGGGTGATTCCAGGATAATTTTCCCACCGAGGAAAGTGATTTCTGCATCGCACGTGGATCTAGGAGCCTGAAATCCGCCTAAATCCTTGTGCAGCCGCGGCCCAGACCTGGTTTGGGGTGAGATTTATGGGGAGTGATTAAGCACATCCAACAGGTGCCTCCCCTCCGTGGCTCGAAAACTGCCTGACTCTGCTGCTCTTCCCGGCTGGCTTTGCTTTAGAGCAGCAAAACCTTGGATTTGCTCCTCATAATGTGGAAAATATCCCCCAAAATGCTGCACTTTGCTAGGAGGCTGCCAAGCACCACCTCCCTGGGAGTGAAAAGCTGAATCATTCCAGAAACTGCTGGCTTGGAACCCACTCCAGAGCCTCATTAACTAAAAACAAAAGCTGGAAATAACTCGAGCCCCTGAGGACTTTTTTTGGGTTTTTTTGCTCATAAACCCCCATGTTCAGCTCTTAATTCCTCAGAAAACGGGTGAAACAACGAAAAACTTCAGTTTGGTTTCATCCCGCTGCCAGCGCATCCAGCTGCCAGCATCCATCTATTCCGTGGCAATAAATGGAGTAAAAGTAGGGAAATGGGGGTGGAGAAGAGGAATTGCTGTCACGGTTGGGCGTTGGGAGCCACCTTAACTCTGAAGTGCGATCCTGGCTTGGATGTTCTGTTTGCTCCCACGGCCCCGCTTCCCTGCGTGCATCCGGGAATGGCAGCGCGTGGAAAGCACGGGAAGCAGCGCTTGGGTTTAACTCCAGCTGGGAAGCGGAGGCTTCAGGGAAGTGCTGCAGGGAATAACCACGGATTGCCGAATTCCTGCCTCTTACCTGAGAGAAAGAGCCCAGCAGAATTCCCTGCCCTGGATCTCAAGAGTAACAAGGGCTGGTTCCAGCAGGATTCCATGGAGTAAAAGGATGTGGGGTCACGGAAAAGGGCTTTGGAGGCTCTTTGTGGCTCCGTGCATGGCAACAACTTCAGCCGCTCAAACAAGGACAGGAATAAAATCAGGGGAGTTGCTGGCGAGAGATGTGGAGCTGCTGGAGCAATCCAGAGGAATCCACGGAGCTGCTCCCAGGGCTGGAGCTGCTCTGGAGCCAGGTTGTGAGAGCTGGGAATGTTCACGTGGAGAGGAGAAGGATCCAGGGAGAGCTCAGAGCCCCTTGCAGGGCCTGAAGGGGCTCCAGGAGAGCTGGAGAGGGACTGGGGACAAGGGATGGAGGGACAGGACACAGGGAATGGCTTCCCACTGCCAGAGGGCAGGGATGGATAGGAGATTGGAAGTCAGGAATTCCTAGCTGAGAGGGTGGGGAAGGGCTGGAATGGAATTCCTAGAGAAGCTATGGCTGCCCCTGGATTCCTGGAAGTGTCCAAGGCCGGATTGGACATTGGGGCTCCGAACAGCCTGGGATAGTGGGAGGTATCCCTGCCCATGAAATGGGATGGGCTTTAAAGGCCCTTCCAACCCAAACCACTCTGGGATTCCGTGATTCCCTGAACCTTTCCTAGCCCTGTTTCTGGCACCTGTAACTAACTTTTTATTATTTTTATTTTTTTTTCCTCCAGATTAAATATATTCAAATTCAGAAGCCTGAGCATCCCAGGAAAACAGAATTCTGTTGGATTATTGGAAAACAAAAACCTTTCCCAGCAAGGAGGAGCAGAGCAAGGCACAGCCAAAGCTGCTGTGCCACTGGGAGACCGAAGCCATCTTTTTTTGGCAGCTCCTGGATAAGTGGAAAGATGTTCCTGCTGGTCTGGATATTCCATGATGATCTCAGAGGTGATCCTTGCATTTGCCACGAGAATAATTAACCCCTCTCCTCCTGATTCCATGCTGATTCATTCCTGATGGGAATAAATTGTCTTTATTCCGGTGACTGAGCATCAGGGATATCTCGGAGGATCAATACATGATTATCCAGTGCCGCCTCTGTTCCCTGACTTCCACGGGAAGATTCCCTGCCAATCCATGCCCTCTGCTTGTGGCTGGAACTTTTGTGGCTCCCAAACTCCTTCCTTCGTTTTGGTGTTGGTCGTCAAAATTCGTGAAAGGGAGAGGAGGAATTTGGTCACTCCTAGCTCCATTTCCTGCCTGGATTGGAAATCCCTGCACTCTCGGGATGTGCCAAGGGTGGGAAAAGCGGGAATGAGCTGCATGGACACGGTGCTGAGCACACCCCAGCAGCCCCTGCGGGTGCAGGGTTGTTGCACTGGTGGGACTGGGGCGGGCTGGGAGCAGCTGCCGTTGGATCAAGATGGATGAGGGAATTTCGGGAAGCAGCACAGGGCATTCCGTGGGAAATATCCACTCGTCCTGAACGAGGGCGGTTGTTTCGGTCGTGTCCTGACAGGAGAATTTGGAGCAGCTGCGCTCCCACCGAGCAGGACCACCCAACATCAATCGCCGCGGTGTGGCTGTGCCAGGGCACTGCCTCGCTGGCAGCACTTAACGAGTTTCCTGCGCTAATTAATCATGTTTATCAAACACAGCTGCCCTTTGGACTCTGCCTGTGCCACGCTTTCTTTTCCCCAGCGTTCTTTTAACAATTCGCATGGCTCAGGAGGTTTCTGGGTGAATTTGAGGAGCACAATAGCCTGCGCAGGCGAGAGCTGCTCTCCTGGGGTGATTTAGCAGCGTTTTAATTAGCAACGAGCTCCCCTTCCTGCTCCGATCGATGTCTGCCTGCAGCTCCCGTCTGCTTTTCCAAGGGGAAAAATTCTTGTTCCTCTTGCTGTTTCAAATCTGTAGCGGCTCCAGCTGCTGCAACGCAGGGAAGGGCTTGAACCACCAAAAACCTCCTAAATACAAGGAATGGGGTCCTGGAGAAGGGATGCCGTGTGCTCTGGGAATGCAGCCCCAGCCCCACCCTGGGCTCAGAGCTCTGCCCGAATTCTGGTTGGAAATTAAAGCGTGCAATAAAACCGGAGGGGAACGTGAAGAACTTGGATGGTGAGCATGGAGGGTGGGAAGTTACGGAGATTCCGGAGGTACTGGAGGGAGCTCAGCAGGCAGAGGAGACGATTGAACATGGAACCCACCAGAGATGGAAATAATCCCAGGATCCCAGGATGGTCAGGGATCACAGCGGGGCATCTGGTCCAGCACAGGGCACAGGATTGTGTCCAGACACCTCTGGAATATCCTCAGGGAGGAGACTCCACCCCTTCCCTGGGATCTGTTCCATGCCCAGGGCACAAGTTCTGCCTCCTGTCCAGGGGGAATTCCTGGGATCATTCCCTGCCCGTTCCTCTGGGGCCACTGCTGGGCTCCACGGAGCAGAGACAGGGATGAGATCCCATAATCCCAGCACCGGCAAGGCCACCACTCCCCACGTCCCCAAGTGCCATTTGTTGTGTTAAATCCAACCACAATTTGTTGTGGAGATCCAACCCATGTTACCCCCGATGGGGAGCGCGGAAAAGTCTTTTCCTTTTAAAAAGCTCCGAGATTCCAGCAGAGCTCCCAAAATATTTTCCTGATTAAATGGCCCCTGGATAGGTGGTTCAGAGGGTTTACTGCTGAAATAAAACCCCAAACCCGGCAGCTGGTAATTAGAGATAAACAAGCAGTGGAAATAAGAATCTCTTCTGTTATCCCACCCTGAGCACGAGGAAATGTGGGAATATAAATGTCCCAGCCTTTCCCTGGAGCTGCAGACTCTAAGTTTCCAGGGATTCACTGAGGGTGCCGCTCTCCCTGGGCTGGTTCATTGGATCGTCATTAATTTACACCTTCGTTAGGGGAATTACAGGAAAACACCCTGTATTTTTTCCATGCTTACAATAATGAAATGTTACCAAACAAATCCCCTCTGGAAAACTGGGGAAGTGTTGCCTTCTTCCCCCTGAAAGGAATTTGTTATTCCATGTCACACAACCCCAGAATGGTCTGGAAGGGACTTCTAAAGGTCATTTAGTCCAACTCCCCTTTAAAATCTCATTTTTAAGTCCATTTATGGATTCAAAAGGAATTTTGGGATCCTTTGTCTAATACACCTGGAAGCGCTCAAAAAACCACTTCACGATATGGATTAGCAGTACTTGTTCAAAGGTTGGATTGATGGTCTTGGAATGTTTTCCAACCTTAACGATTCCATGATTTTGCCTGGGAGTGGCTTATCAATTCAGCATTTTTAATGCCTGTTGCCTTGTCCAGAAAACCTGAGGAAAAAGGGCTTTTCCTGCAGATCCTACGGTAACAGGAAAACCTTCCTCACTTTTGGTTGTAACCAGGGAGTGGCTTTGGACAAGAACTGTGTTTTCTCCCATTAATTCCTGCCATTCCCAGGTATTTTTGGGATGGTCATTGCAAATCTGTGCATTGATTGGGTTGAATGGGATCCTGGGGTGTCCAGTCATCCCAGATCCCACTGGAGATGCTGGAAATGGGAAGTGATGGGAAAAAGGGAAATGGGAAATGAATTCACTCCTGTTAAGGACTCAAAAAATCATGGATTTATTAAGGTTGGAAAAAACCTTTAGGATCATCAACCAGCACCAGCACTAAACCAAATCCTCGAGTGCCACATCCACACATTTTTTGGACACTTCCAGGGATGGGGATTCCATCACTGCTGTTCCATCTCCGTGCTTTCCATGGAGAAATTTGTCCTCATATCCAATCTAACCCTGCCCTGGTGTCACTTGGGGCCGTTTCCTTTTGTCCTGTCACTCTCAGGGCAGTTCACATTTAGCCGAAAACCTCTTTTTCCAGGGATTTGCCAGGCTGGCATCCACAAGGCTTGGAAATCTGGTGGGATTTCAGCATTTAGAGATGAGTTAGAACAGGACTGCAGGAAAATTAATCAACGGATATAAATTTATTGGCTGATTGATGACCCTCATTGTTAATCGGTGAGTATTTGATTTATAGTTTGAATTTATTTGTGCCAGGTTTCAGAATCTCTTTAAAATTTGAGAAGAATAATTTTTAAATTGTGTTTTTGTTAAATTTGAGGTGCTTGTGGGCCATAATCAAGTCAAGGAATATGAATCAAAGGATCGTGGAATGGTTCGGGTTGGACGAGACCTTAAAGACCATCCAGGTCCAATCCCCTGCCTAAACCGCTTAAATTTTCCTCTGGAAGAAAAATTTCCAAGGCCATGAGCTGCTCTTTTACTGAAACCAAACCCACTCCCAGGACTGGAATATTTATCTCTTAACATGCCATGATCTGAGTCCTAATAAGGCAAAAAGGGAGAATTTTGATTAAGTCGCCATCTTAAAAAATACAAATGTTCCCAGCCTGGAATAAGAAGCAGGATAATGTTTCATCCCGTGGATATCTAAGTTTACATTCTCTATTTACATTGACTCTTAGCAACTCTGCCTGCGTGGAGGTCAATAAATTCTGATTTAAATGGAGCTGCTCTTTTGGAAAATCAGTCTCTCACCAGCCTGGGAGAGCTGGAGAGTTTTCCTTTCTCCCTGCTTGGATGCTCTTCCATCAAAAGTGGGAATGTTGCTCCCTGTTTCAGTTTTCCTGTGGTTTTCCAGCTCCGAATTTCTTGGCCAGGAGACGAAGCCTGCTTTGCCTGCTGGGTGTCTGCAGCGTGAGGTGGGGATGACTGAGGGAGGGAACAGAGGTTGAGGGATTTGCCATTGGAATTGGGATGGGCACAAAAGAAGGGATTAATCCCAGTTTACAGGAGAAACCAGTCCCACAGCTTGCCATGGGCAGGGACAACTTCCACGATCCCAGGCTGCTCCAGCCCTGTCCAGCCTGGCCTGGGACACTTCCAGGGATCCAGGGGCAGCCATGGCTTCTCTGGGAATTCTATTCCAGGGCCTCCCCACCCTGCCAGCCAGGAATACCTTCCCAATATCCAACCTAAATTTCCCCCTTGCCCTGTCACTCCAGCTCCTGACGAATTGTCCCTCTCTGGTTCCCTGTAGCTGCTTCAGCTCCTGGAAGGTGCTCTGAGGTCTCCACTCAACCTTCTCCTCTCCAGACCGAACAGCCACAACTTTCCCAGCTTGTTTCCATAGGGGAGGTGCTCCAGTCCCTTCAGCAACTTCGTGGACTCCTCTGGATTTGCTCCAACAGTTCCACCTCCTTCTTTTACTGGGGACACCACAGCTGTACATGATATTCCAGGTGGGATCTCCTGGCAGCAGAGGAGAGGGGTGGAATCAAGCTCATTCAGGTCAGTCCAGCTGATCCAGCTACTTCTCCTTGCCTGCTTCTTTAGCCATGAAGGATTGAAGAGGATGGAGAAGCAATTCCCAAAAAAACCCTCGCAGGGATTCCCGCATGGACTGGGAGCTGTGGCAGCAGACGTTTGTCCTCCCCACGAGGAAAGTCACTGGTAAAATATCGGGAGTCTGACTCCAGCACTAAAGCCCCTGAGGGTTTAATAAGAATTCCTGATGATGCTTCACCGACTCTTTCATGGCTCTGACGCAGTGCCTCAGGCAGCATGGATTATGTGGACTCCCCTTTCCAAGAGGGAATTGCCCCGGCCCATACGGATGAGTCAGTGGAGATCCCACTTCATCATCTGATTGATGCCAAAAACTCCAGCCTTGAACTCCCCGAGCCTGTCTTTTTCCATGAGCCAAGGCAGAGGAAGCTGCTGTTGCCTCCTGGAATGGCTGACACCTAATCCTTCATGGAAAATCAGATTTAATAGATTCGGCTGTGTTGCTTCCATGGGGAAGCTCCGCATCCGTCACATAATCACACAGAGCCGCCAGGGATGAGCAGCACCTTTTACAGACTCCTTTCCCTGAGATCTGTGAGAATATCCCAAATAAATCTTGGGACAAGGTTTCATTTTTCTTCTGCAGGGCTGATACTCGGCTCGCAGGGATCTGATCCATCTGTTTATTTTCCTCATCCCTTTGCAGGATGGATGGAGCACAAGGCTGGGAAAGGGATGTTGTTATTTCCTCTTATCTCAGCCTGCGATTTTTGGAATAGGCTGACACAAGGTTTAATAAATATTCCGGTAAAAGGGAAGTGAAATATTCTCTGGAAAGCTTCAGCTTTTGAATGGAGGAAAGAAAATATAGGGAAAAATCTGAGATATTTCTGATTTCGAGGGTGGCTTTGTTAGAAGAGGTGGGATGACTGTTCTTGGATTAAAATACCAGGAATGGGCTTGGAGCAACCTGGGATAGTGAAAAGTGTCCCACCCCCTGGCAGGGGTGGGACAGGATGGGATTTAAGATCCCTTCCCAAACATTCTGGGATTGCATAGCACAGAGAAAAGGGAATTGGAATGTGTCAGGACAGCAAAACACAGCTTTACTTCAGGAATAGGATACTGGGATTTATTGGGACAACTGAAGAAATTCCTGGGATTTATTAAACAAGTTTTCTCCGTGGCAGGAGGGTGAACTCCGCTCTTATCCCTGCTTTTTATCCCTGGGATGCCGATGATAATTTAGCGAGGAATTCAATCAATCATTCTTTCCATCATTAATTTGTTCACAATGGGACCAGAAATGACTGCTGGCCATGGAGAATGGTCACTGAAATGACCACTGACCGTCCAAACAGCCACTGAAATGACCACTGACCATGGCAATGCTGCCAGCGACTCCCTCATCCCTTTCCAGGTTTTTTCCAAAGGATAGAGGACATTTGCAATCGTGGTTTTAAGGCCACTCCGTGCTCTGGTCTGGTGCCAAAGTGGTGATTGGTCAAAGGTTGGACTTGATGATCTCAGAGGTCTCTTCCAACATAAATGATTTAGAGAGGTAAAAAGATACAACCATTCCAGAAGAAAACTCTGGAAATTGGAAAACCGAAAAGCGTCTGAGTGTAAACAGAGAGAATGGAGAGTGGTTTCCAGTTTGATCCTGCTGCTGGGATTGTTCCTTCCTTCCTTCCAGTTCCGGGAATCCCCAGTGTCTTCTCAGGGTCAGGTGAGCTACAGCCTCCTCGCAGGCAGTGGGAATGCTCCTTGACTTGGGATTTGTTCCCAGGATGGGCATCTTTCCTTCCCCTTTGGATGTTTCTTCCATGCATCCATCTGTGTCCCTGATAACCCTGCCAGATGTTCCCAAGACACACCAGGAGCATCTCCAGATCCCAGCACAAAATCATGGAATGCTTTGGGTTGGAAGGGACATTGGACACACCAGGAGCATCTCTAGAATCCCAACACAGAATCATGGAATGCTTTGGAAGGGACATTGGACACACCAGGAGCATCTCCAGATCCCAGCACAGAATCATGGAATGCTTGGGGTTGGAAGGTACATTGGAGACACCAGGAGCATCTCCAAATCCCAACACAGAATCATGGAATGCTTTGGAAGGGACATCGGAGACACCAGGAGCATCTCCAGAATCCTAACATAGAACTATGGAATGCTTTGGAAGGGACATCGGAGACACCAGGAGCATCTCCAGAATCCTAACATAGAACTATGGAATGCTTTGGAAGGGACATCGGAGACACCAGGAGCATCTCCAGAATCCTAACATAGAACTATGGAATGCTTTGGAAGGGACATCGGAGACACCAGGAGCATCTCCAGAATCCTAACATAGAACTATGGAATGCTTTGGAAGGGACATCGGAGACACCAGGAGCATCTCCAGAATCCTAACATAGAACTATGGAATGCTTTGGAAGGGACATCGGAGACACCAGGAGCATCTCCAGAATCCTAACATAGAACTATGGAATGCTTTGGAAGGGACATCGGAGACACCAGGAGCATCTCCAGATCCCAGCCCAGAATCATGGAATGCTTGGGGTTGGAAGGGACATTAGAGCCAATCTCATCCCAGGCCCTGTTATTCCAGCAGAAAATAATTCCATGGATCCTCACTCCAAGTTTGGTGGAGCAATCAATGCCTATTCCTGGAATTTGGCTCCTCCTTCAGCACCAGGTCAGTTTGAGACTGTCTGGAGAGATTTCATCTTACCAAGCTTCTTTTAGGGAATTTCTCGGTCATCCGCTACCTCCAGTGAGGATATTCCAGAGCCTGGAATAAAAACCCAACCATTTGAAAAGAGCCATTAATGCAATTTTAACAAAACTCCTGGTTAAAAGTATCCCTTTGGTTTTTTGGAAGGCTTGGAAAGGAGCAGGGCGCAGCTCAAGTTCAGGCCAGAAAAGCCGCAGGAGTTTGAACTCAACATTTTGGGGCTGAGGGGGCTGCATTTGCTAAAAAAACCCACGACTCAAACCCCCCCCAAACCTTAATTAAATTCAGTCTCAAAAGTTTGGTTTGGGGACTAAAACGGTTAAAAATTAGAAATGCTTTGATTTCTGACAGAAAAATGCCCTGAGAAGAAGGGAATGAACAGCCAGGAATACATTCAGGAATGTTCTGTTGGGTTTTAAACAAGGGATTGCTTTGATTGCTGGTTCATGGACCTGAGCGGCAATGATGCATCTGAAAATTTGATTTAATTTCTTAAAGAAATTAAAGATTCAGAGAATGTCCTTCAGAAAGCGCCCCCCGTCCGGTGAGGAGATTATTGGATATGTGAAAACCAGGCTGGGAAACGGTGCCCGGAAACTCTGTGGAGATGAAGGTGGATCAGCTGGGCAGGGAAAAAGGATCATGGAATATCAGAGAAATCACGGTCATGGAATAGTTTGGGTTGGAAGGGACCTTAAACTCCTCCAGTTCCACCCCTGCCATGGGCAGGGACGCCTTCCACTATCCCAGGTTGCTCCATGCCTTGTCCAACCCAACCACCCTGGGATTCTGTGCTCTGAGAATCCAGAAAACACCACCACGGTCCTGGGGATCTGTGCAGAAACATGGGATTGTTGCGATGCCTCCCGCGGCAGCTCTGCAGAAGGAATCGGGAATCTGGGCACGGCTCGCTTTCCGGTCAATCCCCCTCCTGGAATTTGGCCCCTGGGATGGAGGAGCCCGCACCTGAGGGTGAGTGTGTCCTGAGGGCTGCCCTGGCAGGGAATGACCACATTCCTTGCCTTGGATGCCGCGTGGTCCAGCAGACTCTGGCCGATCCCGAGGTTTGTCCATTAAAATTCCCTGTTCCTCGTGTTGCCAAGGTGATGGATTTCAAAAGGCCAAATCCGTGCTCGCTTTTCAAAGGCTGAGTTGTTCCTTTTGATCTGCAAACCAGGGGCAACCACAGATCCAGGCCCGGCTTTTGTGTTCCCTTGTTTTGTCTCCGTGTTACAACCGGAATGATCTTGGCAGCTGAATTCCCTGGGATAAAAACTCAGCGTGGGATCTTGTCAGGGAGATGCTGAAGTCACTTTGGAACTGCTGAGGTAGTTTTGCAAAAAGACATTTAAATAGCCAGCCTGTGAATTCCTCAATATTTTCAAATTCACAGGCAGAGTGATGGGATTGGAATGACTTCCGAAGAATTGGTATCCATGGGCATCCTTTGGAAAGGCTGTGGGATGCAAACAATAGTTCTGGATCCGTGTAATTTATTGGGAGAATTCAGTTTGGGACCAGCGGGAGAACACGAGTGCAATTATTACAGCTCCACCCTGACTCAGGACCTGGCACAAGGAATGACTTGTGGATTCCTGGTTTTTCCTCCTGCTGGGATTGAAATTGGCTCACAGCTTCTCCCTCGGCCCTTTCTGTTGACTCCTGAAGTTAAAGCTCTTAATCCTGAGCTCGGGAGGAAAACTCCTGACTCAGCTGCTCACACCCCAGGGACCGGGCAAGGACTTGCACAGCGCGGGGAAGGAATTCGAGCTGATCTTCCCCAAATCGTGGCTGTGGGAATACAGTGACTCTGACGCCCGTGGCTGGGATTTGTGTGTGGGTATTTATGTCAAACGTGTTTCACCTCCAAACAGCGCAAGTGGTGCTCAGAATTAAGCAAAATAATTCTGTTTTAATGTTGCTCTTTGACTCCCTGAGCCTGGGCATTCCCGATCATTCCCGTTCTGCCAGGCCCTCAGTGTTTTTTAAGGGAATGCTTGACGATTTTGGGGCCCTGGAAGAAGGATTTCTCTGTTTCTGCAGATTTTTGGTGCTTTGGGAATCATCTCAGCTGTTTATTTTCAGCAGAGAACACCTTTATTTACCTGTAGCCCTTTCCGTTACCTGGTAGGATCTGAAAAAGGACAAAATTTTGGCAGCTTAACAAAATCTGACACCTCCAGCTCCCATCTGTGCCCCAAACTGTGGAAAACACCGGGAATTCATCTTTCCCTGCTCCACAATGGGAAAACATGGATTAAGTATATTTAGCTTGCCTAATTCTGGGCTGAGCTGATGCACCTGGAGAGCTCCTGCAGGGAGCTGATGGATCACGGCCGGGACACTCTGGGCTCGGATCAAAGCCCTCCAATAAATTAATTCTTGTCTTCCAGCCCGGAGCAGGAGCTTGGAATTTGTTCTGGAAGTGCCAGCAGTGTGATTAATCCCCATCTGCATGGGGCAGATGCTGCCGAGATCCATCCTGTTGGAAAGAGGATCTTTCCCGGAATGTCCCGCGTGGGAGGGGACTCACAGGGATCATGGAGTCCGACTCTTGATCCCTCCATGCTGCACTGGCAACGAATTGTTGGCACCTGATGCCATCCCTGCACATCCTTCCGGGATGATCCGGCGTCGTGGAAGATGTCAAGTGTTGGTTCTGGCACAGGGAACCTTGGCTGCTCCCGGAATTCCGCAGGCATCTGCTGGGCCCTGGCATGGGACAGGCAGGATAAAGCCCTGGATTTCATGGCTGTGCTCTCCAGGCAGGATAAATCCCTGGATTTTATGGCTGTGCTTTTCTCCTGCCTCTGATTTGGCAGGATGTGCCTCATGCTGGTGGTCCCAGCTCCTTCCTAGCAGCATTCCCAGGTTTGCTGTGTCCCGTGGCTGAGCCCTCAGGTGCTCCCTGGAGTTCTTCCCTTTACTGTCGGCATTTCCCTCCTCCCAAATCTCTGTTTTCCCACAGATTTGGAAGCAGGAATCTTGTTTTTCCCAGGGCTGTAGCCTCAACTCTGCCTGTGCTGACTCTGGATTTTCCACAGGTCACTGCTTTTATGGTTCGACTTCGTGGTTTCTGTTCAGATCTTTCAAAAACAGCAAAAATGAGGGGCTGGAGCGGGGCCAGGGAAGGGAACGGAGCTGGGGAGGGGCTGGAGAACCAGGAGAGGCTGAGGGAGCTGGAAAGGGTCCGGAGCCCCAGGACAGGCCGAGGGAGCTGGGAAGGGTCTTGAGAACCAGGAGAGGCTGAAGGAGCTGGGAAAGGGTCTGGAGAACCAGGAGAGGCGGAGGGAGCTGGGAAAGGGGCTGAGGCTGGAGCAAAGGAGGCTCAGGGGGGACCTTGTGGCTCTGCACAACTCCCTGACAGGAGGGGGCAGCCGGGGGGGGCGGGCTCTGCTCCCAGGGAACAGGGACAGGCGGAGAGGGAACGGCCTCAGGCTGGGCCAGGGGAGGCTCAGGGTGGATATTGGGAACAATTCCGCATGGAAAAGGGTGTCCAGGAAGGTGTTGGAGTCCCCATCTCCAGAGGGATTTAAAAATTGTGTGGACGTGGCCCTCGGGGCCGTGGGTCAGAGGTGGCCTGGGCAGGGCTGGGGATGGGTTGGATTCAAGGATCCCAAAAGACTTTTCCTGCTTTAAAACCTCTCTGGCAAATACAGAACACAAAACACTTGTTTTAGACAAAATGAACACTTGGACACTTCCAGGGATCCAGGGGCAGCCACAGCTTCTCCGGGAATTCTACTCCAGGGCCTCCTCACCCTCCCAGGCAAGAATCCCTTCCCAGTATCCAATTTAAACCTCTCCTCTCTTAATTTCCAACCATTCCTGTCCTGGCACTTTCTGGCCACGTAAAAATTTGTTCTGCCTCCTTTTGTAAGCTCATTTTAAGCGTAGAAAGCTGTGAATGAACGTTTGGGTTTGCTGTGGGAACCTCCTGCAGCTTCCCGGGAATATTTGCAGAGCGGAGCCGAGACTGGGGCTGATCTCAGACACCCGGGGTCATCCCATGAGGAATGTCTGTACTCTGAGTATCCAGACCCGAACGAGGAATTAGCCAGATTTTGGGGAATTTCCACCACTCTGAGGTGGCCTGGCTGGGAACAGGGAATATTATTTTGGGAGGAATGCCATGGAAACCAGGCAGTGTTGCTGGAAAAGTCCCTCCCAGCTCTACCTGGTATCTCACATATCGGTACTTTGGGGCTTGTGCAGAGCCTGAAGCTCCAAACGAACCCTTTCCCCCATCCCTCCTTTCCAGATTTTACGCCTAAAATTATTCCTCTTTAACTTCTTGTTCTCGTGGGATTGTATTTGCAAAAAAAAAGCTGGGATTTGTGCCAGGCTCTGCAGCAGCTTTTTGATCTTCCCTGCTTTTTTTATTGTTTCATCTCCAGGTAGAGGCTGGTTGGGCTTTAGGACTCTGCAATTCTGGGAGATTCCTGAGTTTCATTTTCCAGAGTCTGCTGTCTTTCGTTTTCCAGAGTCCTCTGCATTTCATTTTCCAGAATCCTTCATGGCACGGCCATAACAGGAAAAAAAGCGCGGAGCAGGCATTATATTCCTGTTTAAATATCTGCTGCTGTCCTAGGAAAACCCACATTGTTTTCCAATCCATCCGCTCCTATGGATTTCCTATCTATTGGAAAACTGGTGGCATCCGGGGACACTTTGTGGATTTCTGCTGCCACTGGTGGTTCCTTAATGGTAATTGAGACTCTTCATTTTTGCTTGACAAAGGCTTTTTCTTCCCATCGGACGTGGAAAAGATGGAAAAATTGAGATATTTCAGCTGGAAGGGACCTACAATGATCATTTAGTCCAACTCCCGGAGCACATCAGGGCTGATAAAGGGTTAAAATACATTTTTGAGGCCGTTTCCCAACAGATTCGAGGCACCAACAACTCTGGGGAGCCTATTCCAGGTTTTTTTCGCCCTCTTCACAAAGGAATATTTCCCCATCCCAGGTGTGACAGTGCAGCAGGTTGTCATTTCCTCCTCCAGCAGGTTGTTATTTCGAAGAGGATTATCTGGGATTCTGGCCGGAACAATCCCATTGTATCCCAACCAAAAGAATGGCTGATTGTCCAGCACAGACCAGGCTATATCCCAGATCCTGCTATCCAACAGGGAGGAGGAGGAAGAAAGAGGATTTGGGAATGACCGGAGCCAAAAATGCACCTTCAACCCGTGCTGCGGTGGCATCTGAGGGACAGATCGTTGCTGCCACCCTCAGCTGCCCCAGGTGTTATTGTTCCTCTAAATCAGCGCAGTTCATCCATAGCCTTTGGAATTCGGGAAGCTGTGGTGGCATCTGAAGGACAGATCGTTGCTGCCACCCTCAGCTGCCCCAGGTGTTATTGTTCCTCTAAATCAGCGCAGTTCATCCATAGCCTTTGGAATTCGGGAAGCTGCGGCTGACGTTCAGAGATTTTCCCGCTGGCTGTTGTGGTCGCTCAGCATTTCCTACGTGTCCTTCCAAGCCCAGGACATTCCCTCTCTCCAGCGCCGTTCCAGACTCACCTGCTGGCTCATTCCTTGGGATTGGCACCTTTCCCAACAGCCTGCGACAGCTGAACCCTCTGGAGCCTGACTGGTTGTGAAAGGTGAGGAGTTCCAGGGAAATGGAGTTGGAAAGGCAGACCTGCGGCCTGGGGTTTAACGTTTGGAGTGCTGGGAGCAGGAAAATGGGATTTTAGGCACCGAACACCCCCATGAAGCTCTCAAGGAGAGTGGTCTGTGCGTGCCAAGGATGGAGCTGGAGGCAAAGGGCAGGATCCAAGTGGTCCCAAAGTCTTTGTAATTCCAGAGGTGCTGGGAATGCTGCAAATTTCCTCAGGGCGTTTCACACCTTGGATTTGTAGCTGGAGATCTTCGGACTCGGTTTTCAACCCCTTTTGAAGGATTTCCTCCCTCAGCAGCCGGTGTTTTATGGCTTTGAGGAGATTAAAGGTTCACTTTTCCATATTCTCTTCCCCCCATCCAGTTTCAGCCATTCCCTGTTTGAAAGATGCCCACTGGCAGGAGCAGGACAAGGAGATGCCAGCAGGACAACTTCCAGGCAGGAAAAGTCAGGGGGTTTGAAACAAATGCATAACTGAAGTGAAGCACTGCACGGAAAACACACAAATTGCTTTTTCCAGGAGGTTTCCATGGGGAAACTGCTGAAGGAGGCAGAAATTCCCCTGGTTTTCCACGCCAGCAGCTTCGCTGTCTGGTTGGAAAATCCCTCCAGGATCTATGAGTCCAAGCTGTGCCCGATGCCCACCTCGTCCCCAGCCCAGAGCTCTGAGTGCCACCTCCAGGAATTCCTTGGGCACCTCCAGGGATGGGCACTCCAAACCTCCCTGGGCAGCCCCTGCCAAGGCCTGAGCACCCTTTCCATGGGGAAATTCCTGCTGGTGTCCACCCTGAGCCTCCCCTGGCCCAGCCTGAGGCCGTTCCCTCTCCTCCTGTCCCTGTTCCCTGGGAGCAGAGCCCGACCCCCCCGGCTGCCCCCTCCTGTCAGGGCCTTGTGCAGAGCCACAAGGTCCCCCCTGAGCCTCCTTTGCTCCCGGCTGAGCCCCTTTCCAGCTCCCTCAGCCTCTCCTGGTGCTCTAGACCCTTCCCTGGACATTCTCCACCCCCTCCATTCCTTTCCCAAATCCAGGGGTGCAGAACTGGACACGGGACTCGAAGTGTGGCCCCAGCAGTGCCAGCACAGGGGACAATCCCTGTCCTGGTCCTGCTGCTTTGGGTGCCCAGGGAGAGCTGCAGGAATCAAGGACTGGGAATTTTATTCCTGCCTCCAGCACTGGGAAGACTTCACAGAAGTGACAGCTGGAAAAGAATGGAAAGGGAACAAAAGGTCTGACAAAACTTTCCATAGGTCAGGCCCCTGCCAAGCCCTGACCACCCTTTCTATGAGGAAATTCCAACCTGAGCCTCCCCTGGCACATCCTGAGGCCGTTCCCTCTCCTCCTGCCCCTGTTCCCTGGGATCAAATCCCAGCTCCCACCTTTCTACAGGTGCTGCCCTTGGATTAAACTCCTTTTAATTTCCTGCTCACCTCTTGTTTTCCATAGTTCCATCATTGTCCCAGGGCAATTCAGAGCTTATAACAGAAAACATTTCCCTCTTTCTGTTACTTTCCATCTTTTAATTCCTTTCTCCTGTGAGAACGTTTAACGTGAAGAGTTTCTTTTCCCCACATGCATTTAGAACAACTCAAAATACTCTTTTTTTTTTTTTCTCTTTTTTTTTTGCACCTGTCTTTAAATACACGGAGGTCAAGCCATCTTTCGCTGCCAGGAACTTGCTGACGCCGCAGCTCCAATTGCCTCAGCAAGCAAATTCAGCTGCCTTTGCTTTTCTTGTTGAGAGCAACTTGGAGATTTTCAGGGTGGCACCACCGCGAAAGCAGAGGGAATAAAAAATTCCTTTGAAAAGAAGTGGCTCGGTCAGCTCCTTCTGTCTTTCCTCAGGTGACGGAAGTGGAGTTGCTGTTTTTGGAGACACGGAGCTCATCGTTCTCACAAAGGGAGGCGTTTCTTGGCTGAGGGTGGAAAGGTGCTGAGAATGTTGTTGGGTCGGGTTAAATATGAGTTAATGACCCTTCTGAGGGTCCTCATTCCTGTTAAAGAATTCCGGGATGGTTTGGGTTGGAAGGGACCTTAAACTCATCCTGTTCCACCCCCTGCCATGGGCAGGGACACCTCCCACTGTCCCAGGCTGCTCCAAACCCTGTCCAGCCTGGCCTTGGACATTCCAGGGATCCAGGGGCAGCCACAGCTTCTCTGGGAATGCCATCCCAGCCCCTCCCCATCCTCACAGCCAAGAATTCCTTCCCTAAATCCACCCTTTTCCAGCTTAATGCCATCCCCTGTGTCCTGTCCCTCCAGCCCTTTTCCAAAGTCTTCTCCAGCTCTTCTGGATCCTCTTTAGGCCCTGCAAGGGGCTCTGAGCTCTCCCTGGATCCTTCTCTTCTCCAGGTGAACACCCCCAGCTCTCCCAGCCTGGCTCCAAATTCCAGTTTTTTCCCGAGCCAGTCCTGGATTTCATCCTTTCTCATGGCTTCTATTCCTCCCTGCTGAGCGGCTGTAATTTTGGGAACGCAGTTCTCCCATTCTCGTTTTGTGCATTGATTGCAAAGAAAATCTCCCTGAAAGGTGCAGGAAAACCGTGTAAATTCCCAGAGCCGTAATTTAGGGAGTTATCCAGCATCCCCAGGCAGCGGGAGGAATGCAGATTGTGTTCGTTGTGGTTCCTGTGCAGCAGGAGAAACCTGGGTGTTATCCCCCCGGAAATAATTCTCACTCGTAGAGGGGTGAAAACCCAGCTCTAATTTAAAAACAGGATAAAAAAAAATCCCGAATCCAAACCCTCCCGTGACCACAGAAGGAATTTTTCCATTTATATCTTGTTTTTTACCTCTCCTTACCCACTCACAGGATCCCTCCATCCTCTCCTTCCTAGTGCATTTCGGGAAGGAGGAGAGGAGAAATTGCTCTCACCTGGATTAATTTTGTTCCATATTTTGGGAGTCACTGGGAAACCCTGGACTTTCAGACAGAGATTGCTTCCTCTAGGAATTCTTTACTGGAGAAGGGCAGGGACGCTTTCCACAAGTCCAGGGTGCTCTGGGCCCTCTCTGACCTGGCATTGAATTATCCAGGGATGGGCCGTCCACGGTTTCTCTGGGAAGCCTGGGCTGTCAGACATGTATTATTTATTCCTGGAGGAGTTGAGATTCCCTAAAACACTCTGAAATAATTCCTTAAATAGGAATTAAAATCCTGAATGTCTTCATCAGTGAGACACAAAATGGAATAAAGATTAAGAAATGCACCTTTGACTTAAATTCCTTTGGTTTTTGGGGAAGGGCTAAAACCCCAAAGCCACTCATAATATTTTAAATGAAATGATCACGACATGGAATATCTCTGTAATTCTGTACATGGATCTCAACTTTGTCCTGGTAGGAGGATGTCAGAAACAGCTTCGGATTATTGGATTTTTCTGTCTTTTTTTTTTTTGAGTGGAGAAAAATATTGGAAATTATGAACTTGTCATGCTGGAGATTCAATTGTCCTCCCTTTCCACGAGGAGCAGAGCTGTTGGAAGTGCCTTAATAGTGATGCATTTGGAAGGAGCAGAATTGAGGAAACTTAGGGAAGATAAAGCTGGGAAAAATGGAGAAGAGCCTCAATTCCTCTGCATCCACCCAGCTCCTTCCTTCCTGCTGCCCAGGGAGGACCTTTCCCTGCAGGCTGCATTCCCAAGCTCCCGTTTTGGGCTTCTTTCCCAGATATTTGTGCTGGATCAGCACTGAGTTGATTGATCCCACATCCAGCCAGTGATTCCCCGCAATTCCTGTGCTTAAAGGGAATGACGGCTTGGAAAAAACCAGCCAAGGCAGACTTTTGAAACCAAACTCATGTGTCTCCTGTTGGACGTTGCTCAAAGGAAAAGTCCCAAGGATTTGCTTTCATAAAATTCCAACAAGCTTTGATTTGCTGATGGAATTGGCTCTTCCACATCCCTTTGTTTCAACCCCATCGCTTCCGTTCTTTCACAAGATTGGGAATTTATTTGGGGTTATACTGGTGTAGTACAAAGGGCGTTAAGGGTGTCGATTTTTCCAGCTGCGAATCCTGAGGATGATCTGCTTAAGACGGAATCTCAAAGTAAGGGAGCAGAGGGAAGGATGGGATTTTCTGCCTGTCTATGGATTCCTGAGATTATTACCCAAAATGGAATCCCAAGATGAGTCAGGCTGGAAAGGACCACAGGCAGGGCCATCCCATAGCACAGGTGTAAACCTGGGGAATATCCTCATCCCTGGAAGTGTCCCCATCCCTGGAGGGATTTCAACGCCGTGTGGATGTGGCACTTGGGGACAGGGATCAGTGGTGGCCTTGGCAGTGCTGGGAATGGTTGGACTCGATCCTAGAGGGCTTTTCCAACCTTAATAATTCTGTGACTGGATTTTGTGATTCCATGGATTTGGGGATGGCGCTCCGTGGGGAATGAGGGATGATGGATTTAGAGCTGGGCAGGACTGGGGGGGTTGCCTGGGGGAAATCTCCCTGTGGCTCTGCCATGGGTGGAGTGGGAGCTCCAAAGGTTTTTAGGGAAGCTCCCATTGAGTCAGGAGACACAGAGAGGATCCTTTTGCTTCCTGAACTCCTTGGGGTCACCTGGAGGTGGCTGGATCCAATCCCAGCCCCAGACTTGGTCAACGGTTTAAGTTCTGCCACTTCATCCCACAGGTTGTAACGACGAAAAATCAGATCTACTTCTATAAACATGAATTATTTATTATGACAAATGATTACACAAGGAATTTTAATTAGGATTATTGAGTGCACAGTCTAACACAGTGCAAGGTAATAAAACAATTCCGTTACAGCAATTTTACTGAAGGCAGCAAAAAGAAACAATTATTAAGTCAAGATTGATAAAGCTCACCCACGCCAACACTCCTGGGCAGGGCTCTCTCTCTTAACCTTGAGGAGAATCCTTGGGGAACGTCCCCTTCCCAAAGGAGGAATCTCCACACATTCCAAGAAGGAATATGATGGGAGAACCTCCACGTCACTAATCTGGGTTTTTAGCTTTGGAGTCGCTGAGCCAGGCTGGTTTTACCCCAATTCCACCCCAAACCCAGCTCGCGGTGCCCCTCTCACCCCACCCCCCACGACTTTCCAAACAGGGCGTTGTCCAAGGTCCTGGACCACATTCCATGGAAAGCATCCTGCTCCGGGCTCCTGATGCCCAGTTAACAAGTGGATGAGTTTTGAGGACAAACCGAGCCAGCAGGAGCAGCTCCCAAGCCGAGTTTTGCTCATTCCCAAGGATAATCCCATCAGTTTGGCCAAACCCCCACCTTGCCTTTCAGCAGGAAGATTTATCCCACTTAAAAGTGGCCACTTTCATTGGACTTAAAGCTCTTCCCAAGCAGCAGGAGCTAAATAAAACATTTGGGATGAGCTAATAGGGGATTATCCCTGGGGAGTCTCTCATCGCCTTAGGAAAGCTGGTTTAAAAATTATCCCTTAAATTAAAGCAGCAGCACTTCATAAATGGAGAAGCTCGGGATGGTGGGATGGGGAGGGATCAGGCACTGGGTGACGGATGCACAGAATATTTTAGGGAGAGATGAAATCCTTGGGAAAGACATCTCCCTCTTGTCTGAGGAGGTTCAGGGGATGTCAGCAGTTTTTTAGGGATGTTCCGGGATTAATTTCCCTCTCTCCCACCTTGGAAGATTCAAGACACCCAAGAAACGACCCAATTTTACCTGACAACATTTTCAGGTGCATTTTTGAGTGCTTGAAATCCCTTTGAAGGAAGGATTTGAGCAAATAAACCCCTTTGTGCTCATCCTCAAGCAATGTTTCCATTTAATGGCTCTGTCCGATAAATTCTGGGAAATGTTTCCAATTAATAAGTGATGTCCATGCTCCCATATTACCCTGCCACGGAGAATTTAGGAATATATGGGCAATTTACTCCTATTCTTCCCAGTTCCCATTAGCATATTAAGCTGCAATTATCATCTGCTCATATTTCAAACCTTCTGAGGTTTTTATCATGGAGCATTGGAATTCTTTTCCGCGATGCCTGCAAAAATAAAAAGGAAGGGAAGATGATATTGGGTTTGAAGAGAGCTGAATCTGCGATTAAGGAATGGATGTTTGAGAGTCTTGCATTTGGAAATGGCAGCTTTAACTCAGCGGGATAGAATTCCTTTAAAAAAAATTGGAAAAATTATTCTTTTTTAGAAGGGGCTGATCTGAGTGATGGGTCTTTGTTAATTAAAATAAAAATTTCTTGATGTTAATAGGCGGAATTAATTAGTCTCAGGAGGGTGTTGTGGGGAGAAAGAAGCTGTTGCCCCTCCAAAATTCCCAGTGATTTGCTGAGAAATGTTGGAAACATGGTCTGAACATATAATCATGGAATAGAATCATCATGGAATGTTTTGGGTTGGAAAGAACCTTGAGATCATCCCATTCCACCCCATCCCATGGGCAGGGACACTTTCCACTATCCCGGGTTGCTCCAATCCCTGTGCAGCCTTGGATTAAACTGGAATATCTAAATTATTTCTTCCCCCCCACCCCAAACTTTTCCTGTCTCCAGCTCTTTTGGGTTCCAAGACCTTCAGCTCTGGGATTTGCAGCAATCCTTGATGGAATTCTCCTCGGGAACTCTGCAAATTAAAGAAGCCTCTGTAGGAGAGGATTTTCCTATTTCTGTTCAGGACAAGAGGAAATGGCCTCAGATTGTGCCAGAGGAGGTTTAGATTGGATATTAGGAAAAAATTCCTTCATGGAAAGGGCTGTGCACAGAGGAGATTTCCCAGCGCTTTTCCCAGAGAGGAAAGGGAATGGGAACAGAGGGAGGGCACGGCAGGATTCTGGCTCCAGTCTGCTTCCACTTCTCAGGAATATCCCAGCCAGGGATATGAAAAAGGGATGAGAAGAACAAGGCTGAAGGGGTCCAGAGGAGCTGCGATGTTCTATCCAAAGGGATTGGTGTTTGAAGCAATTTCCTGGAAATCCTCCCCAAAACCACCAAGGAAAGTGTTGATAAATTATAACAATCGTTGGAAAGGGAAAAAGTAAGTGAGCAAAGCGGAGTTTGCTTCCTTTTCAGGACATATTGACAGAAGATTGGTGGAGTAGTGAAGGGATCGAAGCACTCCGGGACAACTTGTGGGAAGTGAGGATTGAAATTCAGCAAAATTTGAAAAATCTCTGGGATTTTAGGGTTTTCCTGGTTCAGTGTCAGGACAAAACTTAATGGAGGTGGTTAAAAAGAAAAAGGAAGTGAGTTAGGGTAGGAAAAGGATGGGAGAGACACCTCAAGGGCCAAACTCTCCAAATATTTGGAATCAAAGATTGGCTGGGAGCCCTGCGGGGTGGTTGTTAAAAGGATCTCGCCTGAGGAGAAGGGGTGGGAAGAGAAGGAAAATGGGAAAGGTTGAGGAAAGCAAAGCTCTGGTGGGAAGAGCAGCTGGAAACACCTTGGTTCTCCCACAGGGTGCAAGGGGAGCGCTTCTCTCAGCTGGATCCATCCCGCGTGTCCGAGCACTGGGAAATTCTGTGGGAATGAAAGGCAAGAAATTTTTTGCTGAGAGGCGAAAAAAATTCCTCTTTTGTGCGACTCTTCCTCAGCCCGTGGAACCAAAATGCGACTAAAGCCAGGATCAGCGTTACCCAATTCCGGCTAATTAAGATAATTCCATTTCTCCTAATTAAAGGGTGAAAGGGAATCGCCTTTCAGGGCATTGAAACCAACCTCCATCTTTTAGGATTAGCTGGGAACTCGTTGTCAGGAACAGATTATTTCACCTCTTCATGGTCTTTCACCTCCTCCCTTTACCGGGGAGTTCCTCTCTCCTAAAACTGCTCCAAGGGACTGGGCTCCTCTCCAGCCTTGGAAATTCCCTGCTCCTGCCTGCAAATTATCCTTGGTCGGGGTGATTGACATCCCCAGTGGGTGGGAATTATCCGCGGGCTGTGGGAATACCTGTTGCAGGTCCAGGATTTGTGGTGTTGTGTTTTGGTGTTGAAAGCTCAACGTGTCACGTTGGGAATCTTCTCCTTGGGATGTTTCCCAGGATTATTCAGCTCACAGGTGAGCAGGAGGACTTGGAAAATGGCAATTTAATGTTAATTTAATTTAATTGTGCAGCTCGAGGAGCAAAGCATCCAGGGAAGAGCCAAGTGTGATCACAGAGTTTGATGTCAACTTCTTGCTTATTAATTTATTAAACTTTGGATTCACTTTACTGAGAGATTTTATCCCTGATATCCTCAAAACCCCACAATTCCTGATCATTTATTACTATCCGACAACTCTTTTAAAAAGGAGGAATATTTCTCTACGGAATTATTTTTAGAGCCATTTTTCTTCGTCCTATTGTGGTGCTAACAAGGAGACAAATTATTCCTGCACTGTGCAAAGACAAAGAGATGAAAAAATTAAATATTGTAAAAATTCACTTAAAAATAAATTTGTGTTTTTAAGCTCTCTCTGATGAAAAAAGTGGCTTTTAATATTTGTCTAAGGTGTTTGCACCTGGACACAGATTTTAATTCCAGGGAAATTTGGGATTAGTGGTGACTGTGGTGGAGATGCTGGGCTGGATTTGATCTTAAAGGCCGTTTTCAACTTTAATTATTCTCTGAATTACACCACAAATAAGGAATTGAATTCATTTACTGAAATGATATCCTGGTGTTCTACCAATTTATATCCCTGTTCAGGATGGGGTCATACAGATATTTAATCATGGCAAATTTCCTGGAAAAATGCTGAATCCAAAGCTTTACCTTTCAGGAGAAGATTTTTCAGTACAGGTCATGAAGAAAAGAAAGATTTTCACCTCCACTTGAACTCTAGCTTTGGGTTTTATTCCAATTATTTTAAGTTTTCGGGACGCGTGGATCAATAAGGCTGATTTGTGGGTAGTCCAAAACTTCTTTTTCCACAGCTTCCAAAGAACTTTCTCCTAGTGGGAAAATCTGAGGTGACAAAGGACAACAGGGAGACGTTGAACGAGCTACAGAGGGGAAGGTCTTTAATTAATTTCCAAGATGTGTCTTCCCCCGTGTGAATGTCCTTTCTTTTTATTATTTTCTCTTTAATTCCCTATTTTTTTTTTGCTTTTGAGAGGAAACGGTGACTCCTAGCTGCAAACAGCTTACAGGGAAAAGGGATGAAGATGGCACAGAAAATTTGGATTACGCCATTAAGCACCACCATGAAAGTGTGGGATACGCAAAGATAACTCTGTTTTAATTAAATTAAGAAGGAATAAATATTTTCAAGGTCATCTCCTGCTGCCTGGAGCGCATTTGGAGCCTTGGGAGCGAAGCAGGAGGAAGAGCTGGGGAGGGACAACCAAGAGGACAAAACTGGCCTCTTTTTCCAGGCCTTTCCAGCCCCTTCCAGATCCTTCCTGGCCAATCTTTCCATAATTCCCACATCAAGGGAAGACAAGGTCTGGGAAAGACAGGAATTATAAAGAAACCACGTCAATAAGGACCTTAAATTTCCTCATTTCTATTCCTCATGTGCAGCTGGATCCATGGGATGTTTTCCCTTGTTCCTTTCCTTTTGTAACTCCATAATGGATTGCCAAGACTCCGCTTGTGACAGGAGTTGGAAAGGGACACTCAGGGCCATGGAATTGTGTCTCCGGTACTTTCAGGTGAGCTGGGAATGGGCATCTCATCCAGAAGGATCCACAGAACATCCTTTCCAAACCCCAAAGGCTGTGAAGCCTGGTGCTCCGGAAGGAACGCAACATTCCAAAGTCCTTTCCCAATTTCCTTCTCCCCGGACTCCACAAAATAAGGAGGAAGAGCCACGGGAACATTGAAACAGGTTTTCCTTGGATGGAATATCCCTCCCCATCATCTGTTCCTGTATCCCACATAAGCCAAGGTCATCAATCCCGTTTGGCATTCCAGAGGTGAAATTTGGGCCAAACGAATCGGAATCACTGCAAGGTCCTTGTGGGAGAACCATTTGGAATTGTATTTAAAGATTTGACCCCTTTTCCCATTTTTCTCCTTCCAATTTGTCCAATCCTTGCTTTTTAGACAGAATCTGCAGATTTTTTGTTATTAATTTTAGTTATATTAATGAATGCCCATCTCTAATATTAAAAACAAAGCAGTAATTCCTAATTAATTCTTTTAGCAGCATAAAATCTGTTCGGCATAAATTGGCAGGATCCCTGACAGGGAATTTCTCCTGTAATTGTGTGATTTCTGCCTGCTATTCCCTGATGGAATTGTAATTGCTGTATAGTTTGCCTTAAAACAAATAAAATTCCAGCCTTTTCCATGGTCTAGTCCATCAAATTGTATTGGAAAGGAAAAGGCCAGGAGCAGTGGCCAAAAATTTCCATCTGGACATCAATGATGTCTTGGTCTTGTCTTGTGCGCTTGGCCAGGGTTTTCTAGGATGTCAGGAAAAAAAATTCCAAAGATTTGATCTGAAAGAAACAGAATATTGCAACCTGGGATTTAGGATAAAATATGAAAGGCTGTTAATAATATTTTTAGGGATTAAGATGTTTGTGGAGAAAATGTTTTGGAGGAAGCTGAGGAGCTGCTGGTCCTCGAGGATGCAGCAGTTATGGATTAATATTTGGAGCTGGATTTCAGGCAGATCCATAAAAAAATAGATTGAAAAAAATAAATTCCATGACCTGGAGCCTGCTGGGCACTGCAGTTGGAAGGGTTTGTCCCTTAAAACATTCCAAAACTCGATGGATGCCCTTAATGCACCAGCGCTTTTCCAAGGGGAACGTGCCTTCCATTGTCTCTGGGATCCATCGGAGCAGCAGATGGAGAGCAGAGCCCTCGAGGAAGGAGCTCGTCCAGGAAATTGCTGTTTCCTCATTGCCATCCCGAAGAATCTCAGATTTTGGATACTTAATCCAACCTGAGCTATCCCACCTTGAATGATCCTTGTGGGCCCCTTCCATCTCCAGGATATTCTCTGGAAGTTCTACCAACAAAGAGTTGATTAATTCAGGGAGCGAAAACTTCCTGGTGAAGTTCATGGAAAATTTACTGGATGATGCTGGGGGGGTTTTTAATTCACTGTTGATATCTCAGCAAGGAATTACAGAATCATGGAATGGTTTGGGATGGAAGGGACCTTCAATCCCATCTCATTCCAGCCCTTCCATGGGCAGGGACACCTTTCACTGTCTGAGGTTGCTCCAAGCCCCAATGTCCATCTCGGCCTTGGACACTTCCAGGGATCCAGGGGCAGCCACAGCTGCTCTGGGAATTCTATTCCAGGGCCTCCCCACCCTCTCAGCCAGGAATTCCTAATTCCCAATCTCCCATCCATCCCTGCCCTCTGGCAGTGGGAAGCCATTCCCTGTGTCCTGTCCCTCCATCCCTTGTCCCCAGTCCCTCTCCAGCTCTCCTGGAGCCCCTTCAGGCCCTGCAAGGGGCTCTGAGCTCTCCCTGGATCCCTTCCCTTCTCCCGGTGAACATCCCAAGTTTTTCTCCATCTTCCTTGTCCGTCCCTTTACATCCCAGGGCATTATTTTGAGTTAATATTATTGACAGATTCCTGGAAGCTGCAGATTTTCCAGATGGATCAAATCCAGAGCCACCAACACCTCGGGTTTTTTTCCCAGGATAACAGGACCCTGTTGGAGTTGGCTTGGGATTCAGATACAATCAGTTTTCAACAATATCCCTGTTGGAATATTTTCATTTTCCTGGATAATTCCCTGTCAGGAGGGTTAGGGAGCAGCCTCCAGGAAAAAGCAGAGCTTTGATGAAAAATCATTAATGCTGGTTTTATCTGATATGGATCCTGCCTGGAACAGGGACTTTGGGAAAATGCTTGCTGGGATTTGTCAGATTGGAGAATCCTTGTGGAGACACTCCCAGAAAATTTCCCAGGAGTCACAGCAGTCGTTATTTGTTCACTGTTTGAAATCTATTTTCTGCAAGAAATCAGGGAAAAGTCGATTTTGGGATGCAGCAAGGGAAAATTTGGCATTGTGGTGGCAGTGACAGAATTCCTGAGGCCAAGGAGCTGTGCCCTATCCATGATAAGCAGCATCCCAACCCTCTGGATGATTGATGGATGTGTCACGGGGTCAGGTGGTGCTCAGCAGGAAGGAGAGTTGCCCAAGCCTGTTTTGGGGGAAAAAAGACCTAATTAAGAATTTTCTCTGCATTTAAATTTTTTTTTTTTTTTTTGCAGTGACAACACAAAATCCGCCTGTAGAAATCCAATTTAAAGGAATTTTGGTGTCGGAATTGCAACTGATCCCATCTCGTGGTGTTTTACTCTCTGTGCCCACAGCCGAAGAAATAAGGGGGTTTTAATCGATGAAAGCTGGGCTGAGCATCAATATTTGGGATTCTCAATTCCAGGGCTCGGAGAGCTCAGCTTTGCGGAGGGGTGGGGCCGAGTGTTTCCAGCCTTGTGCAAAGGTTGATCCTGGTATCCAATTAGGGAAGATTGGCAGCTGGAATTAGACCGAAAAAGAGGATTTTTTTTCTCCACAAATTTAGTGAACGCTGGAATTAAAAGCTGTGACTCAGCCCCCAGGTCTCTTAATTTGGATAAGAAACTCTGGAGTGGTTTTTCAAGGATATGTGGCTTCTTTGCTTCCATATTTTCCAACTTCTCCCCTTAAAAAGAATTTCTGTGACTCAGCCCCCAGGTCTCTTAATTTGGATAAGAAACTCTGGAGTGGTTTTTCAAGGATATGTGGCTTCTTTGCTTCCATATTTTCCAACTTCTCCCCTTAAAAAGAATTTCTGTGACTCAGCCCCCAGGTCTCTTAATTTGGATAAGAAACTCTGGAGTGGTTTTTCAAGGATATGTGGCTTCTTTGCTTCCATATTTTCCAACTTTTCCCCTTAAAAAGAACTTAGATGCTTGAAGCAGAATTGAAATTAAATCCTAATTCTAAATTAAATTATTCAATTAAACTAATTTAAAAAAGTTAATAAAATGAATTCTAAATGAAAACCCTTTTATTTTGTAATAAAACCAGAAATCCACAGAATTTTCAAAGGTGTGACTGAGGGCCAGTGACTGAACTTCATAATTTCCTTATTTTCTTGTTTTAGTTGTGGTCAGTGTGGAACAAATTCCTTTTCCTGATGGTTTCTTCCTCTGAGCAGAGCAAACCAAATTTTGCTCCTTTAGGCTGAGCTTGTTTTTTACTCCAAGCATTTTTTGATAACGAAAATAATGGGAATTACAAAATGTGGCTTCCCATCCTTAAGGGGAAGGGAGCAGCCAGGATTTGTAGATGCTTGTGTCGAAAAGTCGGAGGAGCCACAAAAGGTTCCAGAGTTTATTGGGAAATTACACATTTGGAGTGGAAATTGGTGTTGGGTTGTCCCTCATTTCCTGGGATGAGCCCACAGAAGTGGGATTTGGATAAGGGGTGGGATGAAAGGGGAGAAAAAGAGGGAAGATGGGATAAAGGGAGATCTCCAGTGCTGGCTCCGGCGCTGATCCAGCTGAGGGGATATGCAGGATCCTGGGATTCCTCCAGGGATTTGGGGGCACCTTTTTAGGGATGAGTTCTCCATATCCTGGAGGAAAAAATTAGTTCTTGTGCATGGTCTGTTCTTCCAGACCTTCCTGGAGAGGGGTTGGAAGCTTTGGAGTCTGGGATGGTCTCGATCCTCCTCTGGTCCACGGGCACTTCCCGGCCTCGTTCCCGCACCGTGCTGGGCTTTGCTGATCTCTGGGAGTTAGAACAGGGATGGCGTTCCCGGAAAATTCCCACCTCCTCATGGCCCCTTCTCCAGCCACATCCTGTTTCCTGCACTGAGTATTCCCAACAACCCTTGGAGGGCTCCATCCGGCTGTGGGTGTTTGGGACGCACATCCCAGCACACAGGGACAGAATCCCTGGGATTCTGGGATCCTACACCCAAATAAATACTCATTTGGAGTTTGATGAGGGCTGTGCTCTGGAATTACCTTTCCAGACAATTTCGATGGAATTTGTTGGAATGGTTTATTCCTTTTCAGCTCTCCCCCACCTTCGGAACACACTTGCTGCAAAAAAATTTCTTTTAAGTTCAGGGAAAGAGAGCTTCTCTATTTCCGCGTTGTCCGGATTTTCATCCGGGCTTTGCTTGTAATTTTTTAACAGGAATGAAAAATATTCCAAGGCTTTCAAGCCTTGCTTCAAGGCTCCCTGCTTCCCGAGTTTCTTAGTTTCCAAAAGACAAAGAATGAGGGAGACTCAGGCTGAGTTTCAAAGCTTTTTGCTGAAACCGTTTGCATTGGCATCAAATTTAATTCATTGAGCCGAGCTCAAAACCTCCTCAAATCAACTCGTCTCCTGTCTGCAGTGTCCTAATTAATAAAGCTGCTGCCTATTAAAAGAAATCCATTTATTTGAAGGAAGAGAATTACAGTCTTGGCATATTTCCCCTCAAAATCAATTTGCATTCGCTGCTCCTCGGGATAAAGCAACTGTACTTTTAAAGCTCTGGCAGGAGACAACTTCCAATGGAAAATTCTTTTGGAAACATTTTACTCTGACAGCTTTATTAGGCCATGAATAGGGACTTGAGACCGGCTTTAAAGTATTGATGGGTTTTAAGCTGCTGCGTGAGCAGAGCCTGCTGAAAGCAATTCCACGAGTCAGGCCCAATATCCCGGAGTTTACAGATTTACTGGAAGTAACTTTTGCCTTCTCTCCGCTCTGGATCTTTTCCACCTCTAGGAAGTTTCTGTTACTTCAGAGGGACAAAGAATTCAGGAATTAAAAGTTGGGAAGTGAAACCTGGCGGGGAAAAGCTTCAAGCCCAGCATTCAGATCCTCCTCATTCATCCCCATTTTCCATGATGATCCATGGTTTATTCACGAGCCAAAAAGTGATGAGGAAAGGCTCCTGGTCGTTGTACTGGTGGTAGTGGCTGGGATAACAAGGAATCATGGAATGGGTTGGGTTGGAAGGGGTCTTAAATCCCATCCCATTCCATCTCTGCCATGGCAGGGACACCTTCCACGATTCCACGTGGCTCCAAGCTCCCATCCGACCTGGCCTTGGACACTTCCAAGGATCCAGGGGCAGCCACAACTTCTCTGGACACTTTGTTCCAGGGCTTCCCCACTCTCGAAGCCAGGAATTTCTCCCAAAGATATGATCTACATCTCCCCTCCTTCAGTTTCAGGTGATTCCCCTTGTCCTATCCCTCCGTATCCTTGTGAAAATTCCTTGTCTGCGCCACATCCAGCAGATCCGGTGGAGACCCCAGTGTCCCTCCTTGCAGGGAGCTCTGCAAAGAATGAATGAGAGGATGGAGGAAGTGGCATCAGAGAACCTGCAAATCTCCACAAAAAACCCCGGAATATTCAGACAACTCCGTGCTGGCTTGTTCCCACAAACACACAAAGCCATGTGGGCAATTCCCTCAGGATTATTCTCCCACAGCAAACCAGCTGTGGCAGAACAACTGCATTTTCACTGCTTGGAAAATCTTACCAGAACCATAAAACCAACCCCAAAAATACCCCAAATATTCCAATCCCTCATCCATTTCACAAGAACAGTTTTATGTGGAGTTTGCATCTGTAGCCCAGTGAAGGTTAAATGAATTTATTAAATAAATGTTGGTTTCTAGAACCAAAATGCACTCGGAAGTTCACAAATCTCATTAAAAGAACGGCTTTTGGGACAGGGAGGAAGTGCCATGTTCTAAAGCTGGCCTGAAATTCCTGGGATTTTTAAAATTTTTTCCTCCAGATACCAAGCTCAGTTAAGGGAATCACTGTTTTCCACACATTTCTAAGTTTGGAAGTGAGAAGAATCCATAATTATGATCCTGTCTTGACCTTGTGTGGAAGACACTGCAGAATTCCATCTCTTCCTTCCTTCTCTGGTGTTGTTCCAGAGATAGAGGAAAAACCCTAAATCATCCAAGGCAGGAAAAATCTTTTTCACATCGTCAGGTGCAGAGATCTCCAGATCCATCAAGGAACAATCTTTCGGATTGGTGCTACTTAATGCCTTGGGATGCAGGAATGTTATTTATGGATTGCTTTCCCAGGAGCTAAAATGGTGCAAATCCTAAATTATAATATTGGTAAATCCGCGTGGGTTAAGGCTGCTGGGATGATTCCTTGTCCATGGCTCCAGCTCTGTCACAGGCCATTGAAATTCCCAACATTTTCTCCTGGTGAGGCTCCGTTCCCAGCTAGGATGGAAACACCTTCCCTCCTCGCAGCTCCTGGGATGGAAACACCTTCCCTCCTCGCAGCTCCTGGGATGGAAACACCTTCCCTCCTCGCAGATCCTGGGATGAATCCCGCTCCTTGCTCAAACTGGGTGGCTTCCCACTGTTACTCTCTCATTGCTGTCTCCAGCCTTTCATTCCAGTTCCTCCTTCCCAGCTGGATTAGAGGAATATATAACAATTCAGGACTTCACTGCCCCTCAGTCTGGCTGCAGGGAATTTTATTTCTGACCTCTGGAAAGGTTTTTCCAGACCTTTTGTTCCCTTTTTATGGTTTCCCAGCCATCTTTTTGAAAGAGAAGTGCCAGGATTGTGCTCAGGATCTCCGTGGTGTCTTCCCAGTGCTGAAGGCAGGAATAAAATTCCCTGTCCTTGATTCCTGCAGCTCTCCCTGGGCACCCAAAGCAGCAGGAGCAGGACAGGGATTGTCCCCTGTGCTGGCACTGCTGGGGCCACACTTCGAGTCCCGTGTCCAGGTCTGGGCCCCTGGATTTGGGAAAGGCATGGAGGGGCTGGAGCGTGTCCAGGGAAGGGTCTGGAGCTCCAGGAGAGGCTGAGGGAGCTGGGAAGGGTCTGGAGCACCAGGAGAGGCTGAGGGAGCTGGGAAAGGGTCTGGAGCTCCAGGAGAAGCTGAGGGAGCTGGGAAGGGTCTGGAGCCCCAGGAGCGGCTGAGGGAGCTGGGAAGGGTCTGGAGCTCCAGGAGAGGCTGAGGGAGCTGGGAAGGGTCTGGAGCCCCAGGAGAGGCTGAGGGAGCTGGGAAGGGTCTGGAGCTCCAGGAGAGGCTGAGGGAGCTGGGAAGGGTCTGGAGAACCAGGAGAGGCTGAGGGAGCTGGGAAAGGGGCTGAGCCTGGAGCAAAGGAGGCTCAGGGGGGACCTTGTGGCTCTGCACAACTCCCTGACAGGAGGGGGCAGCCGGGGGGGTCGGGCTCTGCTCCCAGGGAACAGGGACAGGAGGAGAGGGAACGGCCTCAGGCTGGGCCAGGGCAGGCTCAGCTTGGACACCAGCAGGAATTTCCTCATGGAAAGAATGGTTCTTGCTGATTCCAGAGCTGGACACCAGCAGGAATTTCCCTATGGAAAGGGTGCTCAGGCCTTGGCAGGGGCTGCCCAGGGAGGTTTGGAGTGCCCATCCCTGGAGGTGTCTAAGGAATTCCTGCACCTGGCACTTGGTGCCGAGGTCTGTGGGCACAGCTTGGACTTGAAGATCCTGGAGCTCTTTTCCAATCTCAATGATTCCATCATTCTTTTTTTTTTTTTTTTTTTTGAATGAGTTTTCTCCCTTTCCACCCCAGAATCAGTTCTTTGAACTTTTTCCATTTTCCCTGGGCACAGGGAGCCAAAGCTGCTCCCGCGTTTTAGGAATAATCCCCTTCTCCTGCTCCCTCCTGCCCGCTCCAATCAATGCAGCTCAACATCAGCCCTTGAGGAGCAACCACGACTTTTTTAATGCCTGTTGCAAAAATTCCCTCACTTCCACCCAGAGCCCCTCATTCACCACATTGGTAAGCTCAGAAAAGAATGAGATCAGATGTGTCTGACACAACTTATTTTTCATGGAATGCTGTTGACTGGAATTAATGATACCCTTATCTTTTAATCCTTATTGACTTCCGTATCAGCTTCCTCATTATTTTGCCTGGGACTGAGAGCAGATTAAGCAGCCTGGGAGTTACTTGGATCATCACAACTGCTCTTTTTTTATTTTTCAAAGTCAAAAATTTCGACTTTTCCGATCTTCCGGAACATCATTTTTTTAATCACACTCATTAAGACTTAAGAGCAGTGGGGAGAGATTTTATGGAGTAACTTTTTTCAGGATTCTGGACTGAGATTTATCTGGGTTTGCCTAAATTTCCCTTAATTTTGTCTTTTTAAAAAATGAGGCTTTTGTATCCTGAAGATGTTTCATCGGTGTTTTGGGATATGAGAAATCTGGGATAGTGGGAATTGTCCCTGTCTATGGTAGGGGTTGGAATGAGAGGAGCTTTGGATCCCTTCTGATGCAAACCGTGCCCTGATTCCATAAATATTCTATGTTTGTGCTTTTCCAAAGTGATCTCGGGATGTTCTGACCGAGCACACGGAGTGTCTGCAATCCCTGGGGGACGTGATCCCTTATCCCACTGCCCATTCCGGGGATTTCCCTGCCTGTCTTGCCGCAGAATCCGGAAAAGTGGCAGAGGAGGAGCACGGAGAGGTGGGAGTGAGGTGAGGAGCAGCCGCGCTGTTGGGAAAGCGTGATCCTCTTCCCACATTCCCTCTGGCAATTCCCTCCTTTGCTTCCCCTTCCTTCCCCTTCCCTATAATCCATCTGTACCAGCCATAAAAAGCAGGATTTTGTGAGTGGGTGAGGAAACCTTGCTCAGATGGTTTAATAAATAGTCTTTATTGATAATAACATGTTATTAGTCGTTAATTTTAGGGCTTTGTCTCCCTGCATTCTCCGGGATCCAACACTGACAACTTTCTCCCTGACGTAAGTAGGTCATTCCTGATCCTATTCCCGCTCTGTAATTACGGGAGGAAAATTAAAATAGCTGTGAATTTAACAAAGGTCCCGTCTTCCTCCTATTCCCTGGAATCTGCGCGTTGATAAATCCACAACTCGCCTTGTTTATGTGTCACCCAGCCCGGTGGCAGCGACCCGCTGGTGGAGTTGAAAGTTCATTAGTTCTGGTAGATTAGACGGCGTTAATTAACAAAGATTAAACATTCTTTTAAGCCGGCCTAAAGTGGCAGCTTGTTAACGAGCATTTTCTGGTTGTTTGTTAAAGCAGACTGAAGTGACAGCGGAATTACGTTTGTCCCATCAAACGCAAAGGTCACGTGATGAGCCGGATGTTTCGCGCTTAATTACAACTGGATTATTTCATTGATTAAAATATGAGCTCATTAAACCTGTGCACTGAGCTAAGAGACATTCAGGAATCCCGGGAAGGCAGGAGAGGGACGGGAAAAAGGTGATTTTACAGGTTAACTCTACTTCCTCCTGTTCAGAGCCCTGGTGTGGATTCCAGCACTTCTAAATCCCTGGAAGTGTCCAAGGTCAGGTTGGATGGGGCTTGGAGCAACCCGGGATAGGGGAAGGTGGCCCTGGCCATGGCAGGGGCGGGATTGGATGGGATTTGAGGTCCAACTAAAGGTCAGTGATGCCCTAAACAAAGCAAAAACCAGGCAGGATATCAGAATTGTGGAATTATTAAAATTGGAAACGACCTCCAAAATCATTGACGTTGTGAGTTTGGAAAGGGTTCTTTCCCTAAAGGTTCAAGGATTTAAGGGAATGGGACAAAAATTTAATTTTCTCGCCTTTTCGCTCAAGGTTTAGGGGATGCACTGGCAGGAGCAAGATCCGGGATCCTTGTTTGACCGTGATCCATGTGCTGTGCCCCTGGCTCTCCAGGCATCCGTCTGGAGACTCCAGGTTGGAAGGGACGCAGGGCGACTCTGGCAGATGGCAAGAAGGACTTTTGTCCCATTTATTCCCTTCCCTGCACACAGAGCGTTTTTTGGGATTAGAGGACTTTGCTAATTGAGGGGCAAAATGCACACTGCGGAGTTCCAAAAATCCCGGGAAATTGGGGAAGTAGATATATTCCTTCTCCCTCCACAAACCCCAGATTCCTGCCAGGATAAAGTTGCCGATGAGAGCGGGCAGAGCGAGGACCGCAAATCCCCTTGGAAAACTTGGAAGTCGCCGTGTGGTGACGGTGCCCCGCGCAGGGCAAGCCAGCCGTGAAAACACGGGCCACATTCCAGGTGGGAAAGGCACAGGGCCACAGAAATGAGAGGAAAAGTGCCAAGGGTGCCAAGGAAAAGCTCAGGAGCGGCATCGCAGTCGCCTCGATGTCTTCCAGCCTTGGCAGCCACGTCCCTGTTGGAAAAACCATTCCTGCTCTGATTCTGAGGGTGGGAGAGGTGACAGTCGAAGCTGGGAGATTGTCCTGCCAAAAGCTGCTTCCTCCTAAGAGACTGGGAGAAAAAATCCCCACGTTGACTCCAGCGCTGATCAGCTTTCCATGGAAAGGGCATTTAAAGGGTCATTTTTTAACGGGATGATCCCAAATTAAACCATTAGGAAAGAAAATCAGTGCTGGAATGGTTGGGGTGGGTTTGGGGATTGAGTTCCAGGAATTTCTGCCTTCCATGTGACACTGCCAGGCCCAGTCGTTTGTCAGCTTGCAGCTGGTAGGGAAGCTCCCATCTTCCTTGTTTTTATCATGGAATCATGGAATGGCCTGGGCTGACAGGGACGTTAAAGAGGAGCACATTCCACTGTCCCAGGCTGCTCCAAGCCGCAGTGTCCAACCTGGCCTTGGACATTCCAGGGATCCAGGAGCAGCCACAGCTTCTCTGGGCACCCTGTGCCAGGGCCTCACCACCCTCTCAGCCAGGAATTCCTTCCCAATATCCCATCTATCCCTGCTGTGGGGCAGTGGGAATCCATTCTCTGTGTCCTGTCCCTCCATCCGTTGGAAATCCTCTCTCTCCATGTTTCTTTCAGCTCCCTCAGGTCCTGGAAGGGCACAATGAGGTCCCCCCAAAGCTTCTCCTCTCCAGGCTGAACAATCCCATCTCTCCCATCCTTTCTTCCCGGGAGAGCTGCTCCATCCCTCGGATCATCCTGGTGCCTCCTCTGGAATTGCTCCAACACATCCACATCTTCCTGATGTTGGGGACCCCAGGGCTGGAGCAGCTCTGCAGGTGGGGCCTCACCTGAGTGGGGCAGAATTCCCACCTTTCCTGCTGCTCATCCTCTGGGATCAGCCCAGGGTTCCCATTTTGTCAACTCCAACCTAAATCTGAGGACGGAGTGACACAACTCCGTGATCCTATGCATTCCCAGAGCTGTGTTCCTTTATCCTCCTGCAGCAGCCTCTCTATAGGAAGAACATTCCCAATCCATCACTGCCTCCCTGCCACGCAGCTCCCTTTTATCCGGAGTGCCTCACTCCGATTCATTCCCTAGAAAGCCATTGGGATGAGTGGTGTTCTGCAGCAATATTCCCAGGAAAAGAGGGCCCGAGGCTGGCAAGGGATGCTCCTGTCAAGCTCCCAGTGCCTACAGGACACATTTCCCGGTGTTTATGATTCCATTCATTCCGAAGGGAGCCATGGAACCAAATGCTCCACAGCATCCTGGAAATTCCCTCCTGGAAGCGTCACACACTCCTTCACCTGGATGGTGACATGGAATCAGCATAGCTGACACTCTCTCTGGAGCAGTTTGGGAACTTGTCCAGGCAGAGGGAGCACAGTCCAGTTATCCCGCAGCACAGAGCTGGGGTGAAGGGCTCCGTTTTTTCCCCAGGACTCCAAGGATATGGGCTGGAAAAGCTGATTATTGTCCCTGGACAGGCGCTGGGGACTCAGGTGGCATTAGCAGGTCACCTGTACTCAATTCCTGAATTAATTGGGAACCACACCACGGAAAAAGGGGCAGAGGATGGTGAGGGAAGAGAAGGAGCTGCCCCATCCTGGTGACATCTCAGGGCCCAAGGAACCGATGCTCCCGCAGACTTCTGGTTGTTGGTCACTACTCCAGCATCTCCTCCAGCATCTTCTCCAGCTTTTAAAAAGTCCCTTCCAACCCACAGAATCCCAGAATCACTGAAGTTGGGAAAAATATCCAAGATCATTGAGTCCAAGCTGTGACCAATCCCCACCTTGTCCCCAGCCCAGAGCACCGAGTGTATTCCTTGGGCACCTCCAGGGATGGGCACTCCAAACCTCCCTGGGCAGCCCCTGCCAAGGCCTGAGCACCCTTTCCATGGGGAAATTCCTGCTGCTGTCCACCCTGAGCCTCCCCTGGCCCAGCCTGAGGCCGTTCCCTCTCCTCCTGTCCCCGTTACCTCGGAGCAGATCCTGATTCCCCCTGGCTCCACCCTCCTGTCGGGTAGAAACAAACCCCAATTCTATTGTTCTGTGGTTCCCTGATCTTCCCCAAACCCTCTCTCGAAACTGGCAACTAAAACCATGGAAAAGCTTGTTCTTTTTCCCGGGAAACCTTAACCACGGTAAGAAGATGGGAGGCAAGGCCAGGAGAAAGCACAGAGCAGAACTTTGAGCTGCTCCTGGTTTCTCAACCGTCTCTCAGTGGCACCAGATCCTCTCAGAGAGGTCGCCGGGGGCCACCGCGGAGCCGATGTGGCCCTGCCCTCAATGTGGGACCTCCTGGCAGCTTCGGTGCCACTGCCACATGCTGAGGGTCCTCTCCTGGAATGCAGAGACACGTTGGAAAGCTCCTTGGAACAGCGGAGGTTTAAAGTTTTTATGGGAAAAGCTGGAAGCCTCTGAAGTTTCAGGCAGATCTTTCTGTCATTGTGTCCCTGCCATAAAATCAAGCGGCAAAGGAGAAATCCTATTCTATTTAAAAGCCCCGGTGAAATCCATATTTATGGATCTGGGGTTTGAGACACTGAAATGCGTAAAAAAGGGAAGATTTATGGGGTTTGCTGTGCTGGCTTTTCCTTACAGACACTCCTTAAAGGTTGTTCCCTCCCAGGGCGTGATTCTCCTGTCATCTCTCGAATCCTGCATTCCTTCTGGTCTAAATCCCAGAATTTATGGCTCTAACGCCTCCAAACCCGAAAATCCGCCAGCTCTCAGGGCTTTTATTCCCATGGATTTATGGGCACGGACACCCAGGAGCTGCAGAACAGAGCAAAGGCTCCCCATCCTGCAGTGCTGGATCTGCCCCTTCCTTTTAGTCCAGTGCCTTCTCCCACGGCAAAGGAATTCTGCATCCAAGACAATCCACAGCTCCCTATTCCTTGATCTTTTCCCAAGTTTGTGCCGCAGTAACTCAGCTCTGACCCACTGGGGTCTTGCCACAAATCCAGGCTGGGAAGAGAACGGATGGGGAGCAGCCCTGGGAAGGACTTGGGGGTGCTGGTGGGTGAGAGGAGACATTCCAGAGAGGCCATGGAGCTGCTCCAAGGGTGGGAGCCAGGCTGGGAGAGCCGGGAATGTTCACCGGGAGAAGGGAAGGGATCCAGGGAGAGCTCAGAGCCCCTTGCAGGGCCTGAAGGGGCTCCAGGAGAGCTGGAGAGGGACTGGGGACAAGGGATGGAGGGACAGGACACAGGGAATGGCTTCCCACTGCCAGAGGGCAGGGATGGATGGGAGATTGGGAATTAGGAATTCCTGGCTGGGAGAGGCTGGGATGGAATTCCCAGAGAAGCTGTGGCTGCCCCTCATGCCCGTGGCATTCCCATGATTGGCGTTTGGAAGTGCCTGATATCCACATTTCCCTCTGCTCCTACGGATCCATGAGGGAGCTGTTGTGTCTTACTTGGTGTTTCCATGTTCTCCAAAGCTGGATGACAGAATTCCTTCTTGTTTTATTCAGCTCCGTGATGAATAAAGGATCACATTTGATGAGTACATGGCACCTCCTGAGCAGCATTTCCTTTCATTCCCTTTGTTCCTTTGGATACTTTTCCTTTGATTTCGACAGCAAATGAATTAATGATAAATCCCAGCTCTGCCAGGCTGAGACTGGGGGTGTGACTGATTTATAACTGGGAATTCTGCTCCCACCAGCTCCCTCTGTCAACCTAGGGGCATTCCCGAAGTTTTTCCTACATTTCTATGGGCAGACTGTATTTTCCAAGATCAAAGTGTGTCTTGGAATAACTGGAATTTTATTTTCTGAGAGACAGTGCCAAGTGGCAGCTGGGGTGACAAGAGACAGGCATATCCTGGATTTTACCATCGGAATAAACAGGTTGGAAGTGGAAGAGATGCCCTGGGAAAGAAGCTTGGAGTGGGAAGGAGAAAAAACCTCCTTCAGACATCAGAGAAAAATCCCACAATGTTAGGTTTGGAAAAAACCTTAAAGACCATCCAGTGCCACCCCCTGCCATGGGCAGGGAAAGCTTCCACCATTCCGGAGTGCTGCAAACGCCGTCCAGCCTGGCCTTGGACGCTTCCAGGGATCCAGAGGCAGCCACAGCTTCTCTGGGAATCCTGTGCCAGGGCCTCCCCACCCTCCCAGCCAGGAATTCCTTCCTAGCGCAATCAAATAAATTTTAAAATTCTTCATAAAAATAATCAAATCAGGCTCAAAATCAAGCTTTAAAGATTCCCAGGTCTGACTGAAAAATAACCCAATTATTTATTTAACGGTGTCCTGTAAGATTTGGAAGCTGCTGTAGGAATTCTGGATATCTGGGGCTGCTTTCCCTGTGTGGAATTGGGGTGACAGCTCTGTACATCCCAGCAACAGCAACGGATTTGTATTCCGGCAGAAAGTTTGGCAGATACATTAATTTGGAAGCTCCTTGCCAGGATGATCCAGTATTTACCCTGGAACGACTGAAAAGGCTCCAAATGGAGTTCTAATCCATAAAAGAGCTCTTGAACGATGTTGTTATAAATTCCGGTGATCCCTGGCACACCAGGCTGCAAATGAAGACTTCCAGGGAGGAGAAAGCCGAGGCTGGTGTTGGGACATGGCACAGTGGATTTGGCCGGGGTGGAGGAATCCCTGGGATGGAGCGGAATAACACAAGGAAGAGGTTTCTGAAGGGAGTTTATCTGCAATGGAAATGACCATGGAAGGGCAGGGACACCTCCCACTATCCCAGGCTGCTCCAAGCCCTGTCCGACTTGGCCTTGGACACTTCCAGGGATCCAGAGGCAGCCACAGCTTCTCTAGGAATTTTATTCCAGGGCCTCCCCATCCTCCCAGCCAGGAATTCCTTCCCTATATCCCACCTAAATCCACCCTCTTCCATCTTAAAGCCATTTATCCCTCACCTTCTCCTTTCGGGAACAATGAGCTGGAACTGGGACCTCCGGAGCAGGAGGGAGAGGACTCGGGATTTGTGTCCTGGGCCCTGTTCTCTTCCATGGTTTGGGAGAGGAACCCACAGAGCAACACTCACCACGAAATTCCCATGAAAACCAAGCCCTAGATTAGATTAGATTCCATAAATTTGATACAAGGAGGGTGGTAAAACACTGACACAACTTGGAATTGTAGAATCATGGAGTCATGGAATCATGGAAAGTCCTCCAGCTCCACCCCTGCCATGGCAGGGACAGCTTCCACCATCCCAGGGTGCTCCAAGCCCTGTCCAGCCTGGCCTTGGACACTTCCAGGGATCCAGGGGCAGCCACAGCTTCTCTGGGAATTCTGTGCCGGGGCCTCCCCACCCTCCCAGCTGGGAATTCTTTCCCAATATCCAGCCTAAATCTCCTCTCCTCCAGTCTGAAGCCATCCCCTTGTCCTGTCACTCCAGTTCCCGAAGAACAGCCCCTCTCCAGTTCCCTGGAGCCCCTTCAAAGCCTGGAATTTGCTGCGAGGTCTCCACACAACCTTCTCCTCTCCAGGCTGACCATTCCCAACCTTCCCAGTCTGTCTCCATACGGGAGGTGCTCCAATCCTATTATTCCTCTGTGCCTTGATGTGACCTTTAAAGGTTATTTTTGACCCAAACTGTGCTGTTATTCTGTAGTTCTACGGTTATATTTATGTTTATATTTATTTATATTTACCCTTTCGTGCCCGTGTGCCAAGTCAATATGATCTGGTCAGTGAAAGATCTTGCCTAGATAATCAAGACCACTGAGAGTCTGGAATTCCAATCCCCCGTGGATTGTCCCACGGGCACCTCGGGATTTTGGGTTTAATACTCATTTGTGATGAGCATAACCAGGAGCGAAACCCCCCCAGAGTTGGTTTACAGACCATATTTGCATAAATTTAATCAGTTATTCTGATTGTGTGGGGAAATTACCCAAAATAACCTGGAAACACGCTGTTCCAAATTCCAGACCCCGTTGGAATTGCGGGAGGGGAGGTGAATCCCTCGATGCGCTGGAGTGGAGCATCTCAAGGTCATCATTAAGCGAGAAGAGGAAACTCGCTGAGCTTGGCTTTGTTTGTGAATTCCTTTGGGTTCCTGAGGTAATTCTGGAGTGTTATTTTAGCACAGCACCATACTTGGATTTGTGGCTTTCGTTGCAGAGGGATTTATATGGAAAAGGCACACGGATCCCAGGAATTTTTGTTAACCCTGTGTTAAGCTAACAAAGGAAATTCTCTGGCCTTTGATAAGAGGCAGCAAAGTGCAGCCACCACAGGGATTTTTGTTTTGTTTTTTGTTCATTCCTTTCCTGCATTCCCAGGGCTGGGAATGCAGTTCCGTCGTGTCAGGCACGGCACAAATTCACGGCAGTAAAATTCCTGTGGGCTGAACAAGACAAGATGGATTTCTGCTGATTTTATTGTCCCCTGCTCCCTAATTCATGTTTTTAACCCTGCTGAGATCCCAGGAGGGTTTGGGGTGGAAGGGACCTTCTAATTTCATGGGCAGGGACACCTTCCATGATCCCAGGGTGCTCCAAGCCCCACCCAGCCCGGCCTTGGACACTTCCAGTGGCCACAGGAACATCAGATGGAGCGGATGGTCCCTTGGGAATTCTCTGGTGTGACAAGGCTCAGGATTAAGGTGCTGGGAATTTGGGCAGGATGATCCAAAGAAAGAGGCAAATAAGAGTTAAAGATCTGCGGGGATAAAGGAGAACCAGGAGAAAAGGGAGATGGAAAGAGCTTGAGGAGAATGAGAATTAAACCGGAGAGTAAAGGGGAATTCGCTCCCCTCATGAGAAGAGGGTGAGGAAAATGAGGATTTAACCAGAGAGTAAATGGGAATTCACTTCCCTCATGAGAAGAGGATGAAGAAAACGAGGATTAAACCAGAGAGTAAAGGGGAATTCACTTCCCTCATGAGGAGAGGGTGAGGAAAATGAGGATTAAACCAGAGAGTAAAGAGGAATTCACTTCCCTCATGAGAAGTGGATGAGGAAAATGAGGATTAAACCAGAGAGTAAAGAGGAATTCACTTTCCTCATGAGAAGAGAGTGAGGAAAAAGAGGGTTAAACCAGAGAGTAAAGGGGAATTCTCTTCCCTCATGAGAAGTGGATGAGGAAAAGGAAGATTAAACCAGAGACTAAAGGGGAGTTCACTTCCCTCATGAGGAGTGGATGAGGAAAATGAGGATTAAACCAGAGAGTAAAGAGGAATTCACTTCCCTCATGAGAAGTGGATGAGGAAAATGAGGATTAAACCAGAGACTAAAGGGGATTTCACTTCCCTCATGAGAAGTGGATGAGGAAAATGAGGATTAAACCAGAGAGTAAAGAGGAATTCACTTTCCTCATGAGAAGAGAGTGAGGAAAAAGAGGGTTAAACCAGAGAGTAAAGGGGAATTCTCTTCCCTCATGAGAAGAGGATGAGGAAAATGANAGAGTAAAGGGGAATTCGCTCCCCTCATGAGAAGAGGGTGAGGAAAATGAGGATTTAACCAGAGAGTAAATGGGAATTCACTTCCCTCATGAGGAGAGGGTGAGGAAAATGAGGATTAAACCAGAGAGTAAAGAGGAATTCACTTCCCTCATGAGAAGAAGATGAGGCAAATGAGGATTAAACCAGAGAGTAAAGGGGAATTCACTTCCCTCAGTGGCTCTCAGAGCAAAGGGTGCTCCTTCCTTGTGTCATTGCGGCTTTTGGGACATTTAGGTCCCTTTTCCCACAGATCCCATTAACCAGCCCCTGGACAGCTCCACGAGCTGCATGATCCAATCTGCATCCAGCCAGGCAATTTTCTCCCTGCCTGTCCCCCAAATTCAATTGGTGCCGTTAACAGGAAGGTGAGAATCCACCAAAAAGCATCTTTGGCTCCTAATTAACCCAATTAGAATTGATTTATTACTCAACAGCCCCCTGCTAGTTCCCGTTTCCTGAAGGATTTTGTAAAAATGCTGAATGTCTTCCCTGTTGCTGGAAATCCTTTGGAGCTGTGCATGGAGGAAGGAGGTGCTTGGAGCAGACCCAGTGGATCAGGGAATTTTGGAGGATTTTCAGGGCTGGTTATGTTCAAACTCAGAGCAACGTGGGTTTGGCAGAGCCACAGTTCAAGAGGCTGCAATTCCACCAGGAAAAGGCTGGTTTGCTCCAGGAATTTAGCAGGAAATATTGGTTTTGATGGAAGATTTGGGAACTGATGCCTCTTCCCACTGAGATGAACAGGCAGAAGATTTTTTCCTTCTCCCTTTGCCTTGGTTTTCCATGAGGATTTCAGGATGATTGTTCTGCTGTGCTCTGCGAGTTATAAAAAAATATTCTCTGCAAGGCTTGACCTTCTTAAATCCCAGAATCCCAGAGGCTGGAAAAGACTGCGGGATCATTGAGTCCAACCTGTGACCAATCCCCATTTTGTGAAATAAAAATCCAGAAGATCCCAACAAGATGGAAGTTGATTCAATACAAAGCCATTTTCTTTACTCTTAAAAATCCTGCAGGAAAAGTTTGAGTCCGTTGTAATTCCTGTTTTCCATGGGAAGACACGAGCAATCAATCAACAGAACCATTGGAAATGAAAATGTCTCTGGCAATTATGATTCGGAAATGAAATCCTGCTTCATTCTAACTTTAGTGGGAATTTGGGAAACAGCACGATTTTGGCTGCTTGTTTTAAGGTTCCCTCATCTCCTGTTTAAAAATGAAGCTACTCGTTCGGTTCTTGCATTGAAGAAGAGAAAAAATGGATAAAGAAACATGGAAGTGAGGTGGATTGATGAAATCCTGCACCTGGGTTTATGCCAAAGGGATTTATTTCCTGCAGAACACGGAAGAGAGGCTGTTCCAGCAGGATTTATGGCATCAGGGACTCTGGACAGCTCCTCAGGCCGGAGTGGGCAGCGAGGTTGGTCTGGGGGATGCCCAAATCTGCCCCTGTTGGGCATTTGCCATCTGAGTTTTCCCCCTTTATCTCCAAGTTTCCATTGACTCCTTTCTCTCGTCAAGGATATCTTATTCCCAAGGGACAGGAAAACAGGGAGCGCAGCACAGATTTTTGTGGCATGACTATTAAATAATAATAATAATAATAATAACAATAATAATAATAATAATAATAATAACAACAACAATAATAATAACAATAATAATAATAATAATAACCCACAAATATTAAAAACCATGGTGGGAGCATGGGTGATGCTCGATTTCCAAGAATTTAAAGGACAAACCCACACTGGCCCAAGATTCCTGCACACAGGGATGCAAATTCACCCTCTTTCCCAGGAATTTTCTTCTTCCACACGGCTGGGGGGTGCTGCAATGTCTCAAGTATGGAACCACAGAAACCTTAAGGTTGGAAAAGACTTCCAAGATCATCAAGTCCAACCTTTGATGAAGTTTTTTGAACACTCCAAGGGATGGTGACTCCACCACTCCCCCACGCAGGCCCTTCTAGGATTTGGAAATCCTTTTGCTGCAGAAATTTCCCAGATAGCCAACCTGGTGCCACTACTTGAAGCCATTTCCCTTGTCCTGTCCCTGTTCCCTGGGAGCAGAGCCCGATCCCCCTGGCTCCACCCTCCTTCCAGGTGGTTGCAAACACCAAATCCAACACCTCGCTCCAGCCAGGGGAGAGGAGCAGAGCTGAAGGTGAGTTTTGGGAGCTTATTTCGTGTCTCTCCTCGCGGCCACGGAGGTGCTGTGCTTGAAGAACATGAAGCTGGAACTCTGCTGTTAAAAGAAGGTTTGAAGCAGCAGATTTTCATGGATTTTATGTGGTTTTTTTCCTTTGCTGGCTCAGAGAAAGGGGGAGAAGACAGCGAGGGATTAAGAGGAATTATCTCCATGATTTCGGAGTGGTTTCCCTCCTCCCTGTGCTGTCGTTACTGTCACGATGGAAAAACAGGGGGACATCAAAGAGCTCTTAATGTGCTCGTTGTGTCCCAGCTCCCAGCGCCTCAGGGACTCCCAATCTTTGGGATGAATTTCCAGCCGACCTAAGCAGGAATTATTGGGGTTAAAAGAAGGTGAAATCCAGTCAGTTCTGTTCTGTGCGGCAGCCAGAAAAATGATTCAGGGATCTCTCTCTGCTCAGCTCCAACACTGGAATTCTGGGATTCAGATCCCCCTGGATTTATAATCAGGGACAGAGCCCTCTTTCCTTTCATCAATCGCTTCCCTTCCCTTGATCCCTTGACTTTATTTTCTTTAACCATTCCTGAGCCGGAACCTTGGATTTTCCTCTTTCACCTCCATGAATCCCAGTGATATAAATCTAGGCACTTCGCCTTTTTTGGTTGGTGGTTGTTTTTTTTTTTCTTTTTTTCTTTTTTTTTGGTTGTTGTTTTTTATTTTCCTGGCTGCATATTGTTCACTTGGACATCTGAGCATTTCAGAAGGAACAGCAAAGTGGAAAGATCAAAAAGCAGAGGGAGCAGCAAAAGGGGCAGCGAGGGCTCGGGGAGATGAAAAGACGCTGGTGACAGACGGTGACAACTCGTGGGTGTCCCCAGCAACGCGACACCAGTGTTGTTCTCGCCGGGATCTGAGGAAGAAAACAGCTTTGCTTGGAGCAAACAAAACAAAATGGGAAAAAAATTGATGGGGGGGAGAGAGAGAGAGAAAAGGAAAGAAGGCTGGAGCTGTCAGTGAGTCAGAATTTACGTGGTGGAGGAACTGCAACATTTCCGGGGCTTTCCTTCCCAGACCAGGCTCTTCCCTGAGCCAGCTCCCTTCCCTTCCCCCTCCAAACTCAAACCTGAGCTCTTCCCACTCCAGGATAAGCAGCTTTTCTCTTTTCCGAGCACAGCTCCCCACTCCAAGGCCGTTTACAATCCTGAGGCTCCTCGGAGCCCTTTCCGTGCTGTGTCCCAAATAAATCCTACCAGGAGCAGCTCTCCAGACCCACCTCCCTGTTTTTGCTCGAGGCTTCCGTGCATCCCTTCAGATGGATTTGCCTGTGTTTGCCCGGCACTGAGGATCTGGATGCAGATTTTCGTGACTTTATAGCAATTAATTTAGGAACATTTCACATCGGAGAACGTCAACTGCTTGATAGGAGCCTGACTGTTCTGGAATTGCTCCTGTTTAATGGGAACTGGTTTTTCCATCAGCTTTGTCTCCCAGCTCCTCAGTTATAAAAATTGCCAAACAACTCCTCTGGTGAAGCAGCTTCAAAAATTCCAGAAGTCTAAAAAAATCCCCAATTTCCAGGACTGAAGCAGAGCAGGGAATACTCCCCAATACCCTGGATGGGCGTCTGGAATCCAGGAAGAGGGAAGATGATGAAGGGATTTCCAGGAGGTTGCTCATTTCATTGGTTTAGCAGGGACAGGCAGCCAAAATTCTGGAGACAAACGCCTGACTTTGGAGCTTAAACAAATGGGATGCTCCCAAGAAAGTTGTGGAAGGTCCTATTTAGCAGGAAAAAAAAAAAAAAAAAAAAAAAAAAAATTCCTGTGCAAATCCTTAGGTTTGTCTGACATTTCTTTGATATGAAAGGATTACTGAAAAACTAAAAAGAAAGTTCTATCGTGTAATGCCAAAGGGAATTCTGATGGGATCATGAGCAGGGATCCAGACAGGGGATGTTTTGGGATGGGATCATGGAATAATCTCCCAGGAGCGAAGGATGACTTCCATTGCTGGGTTATTTCCTCGGGCTGAGCACAACTCGGGAAATGATCAGCGTGAAATGATCCCTGCGATCCTTGCGTCAATCACTTCCATTGTCCTCCTTTTTTTGGATCAATTCCATTTTCTAGTGGCCCACGTAACGGAATTGTGGGTAAATATTATCCATAAAAGCGCATGCCAGCGAGGAAAACTTGATGCCGTAAAAACTTGGTGCCGTAATTTTACCTTTGGCGCCGAATGCTGCACACTCCCTGTTGGGCTGTGCACATTCCATGGTTGGAATGCTCGCAGAACTTCCCAAACTCTTTATTTTTCCTGCTTCTGGGAAGAGTTACATGGAGCGGAGCACTGCCAGCAGAGCTTCATTTCCTTCCCTGGAAAAATCAAAATCTAGGAATAGCGAAGAGGGGGAATAAATAGACTTTGTGATGTGCAACGGGCACGGAAACGTGACAGCACCGGGACCAGCTGGGACAATCCCTCCTGCCCATCCCCTGGAAAAAAGCTCCTCTGGAAGTGTCCAAGGAACTCCTGGAAGCGACACTCAGTGCACCGGGCTGGTGACAAGGTGGGGATCGGGAACGAGTCGAACTTTGTGATCCTGGAGGGCTTTTCCACCCTCAGTGATTCTGGGATTCTGTGGTCCATGGAACTCTGAGCACTTCCCTCGGAATGCGCAGGTCAGCGTAGCCTTAGAACCCAACTGAACAGAAGATCCCGTATCAAAGTTTAATTAGGGGAAGTAAGGAATGTTTTGGGACATATCCAAACAGGAATGTCTTCCTCATCAGTGGCTTTTGTGACAGCATCCCCGAGGCCACAACATTCCTGGGCATTTATTTTTCCTTGAGACACAACAAGGATAAGAACACCTTCTTGAGTTTATGGGATCGTACTCCTGCTCCGGAGAAAAACTGTGAGAGAGCTTGATGTAGTGAACTGTAGGATCAGGGAATGGTTTGGGGCGAAGGGATTTTAAAGATCGTCCCATCCCACCCCCTGCCGTGGCAGGGACACCTCCCACTATCCCAGGCTGCTCCAAGCCCTGGTGTCCAGCCTGGCCTTGGACACTTCCAGGGATCCAGGGGCAGCCACAGCTTCCCTGGGAATTCCATCTCAGTCCCTCACCACCCTCCCAGCCAGGAATTCCTTCCCAATACCCCACCTAAATCTATTCTCCCTGTATTGAGTTATCAGAGAAGTGTAAAATGGAGTTTCTGTCATTCCAAAATGGAATTTCCCATAAAAATCACTGAAGAATCAGCAAGGTCAGGAGCAAACCTCAGTGGAAAACTGTCCAAGCCACCTGTCACAAAATGACCCTGCCCTGAGAATTTTTATGGGAGTGACTGGGGATCCTTTAGGAAAAATCTTTGCCTGAATCATCTTCAGAGTGGTTCATTCCTGATATCCCAGTTTTTGATGGATCAGCCACTGAGAAGCTGAGTCATTGCTGTGTAAAGGGGGCAGGGGAGATGCAGTTTTGTTTAGAAACTTGAATTTTAGAGATCAAAGATTAATTAGCTAATTAGAGACCAAGACAGATTAATCCCATTGCCTGAGCAATAGACACCAGTCAAGGTTCCAAGTTTCCCCATTGTTACCATGAAATTCCATTGTTGGTTTTTTCCCAGATTCCACAGCAATGGAAGGAAATGTTGGCATCATCCCTAGGTCCTCCCAAAGCAGAAATTCACTCTTCAGACCCACAGATTCCTGCCAGGAGAGGATGGTTTTAAGGCAGGTCTGGAATGAAACACGTGAAAATCAGCCAGACACCTTCCACTCCATTCCTTGGGTCTGGAATTGAGCCCTTGGGATGAGATTATCCAAGGAAAGGCGTGTGTCAGGAATGCCCTGGAGACGGACAGGAAAAACCCTTTAATTATAAAGCTTTTCAAGGCACTCGACACCTCTGATTTTCCTGGTAACTGCTGTTCTCAGACACGGAAGAGCAGATTTTCCAGCTGTTTTTCCTGCTGGGAAGACATTCCCTGTCACAGGAATGCCTCCATCTCCACCGTGCCTGATACAGCTTTAATTCGTCCCTCCGGAAGGAGGTGGCCTGGATTTCCATCCACTGCTGAGGCAACGGGAAGGTGAGGGAGCTCAGACACTCCGGGAGATTGCTCAGTGTCCATGTTTTGTTTAGGAAAAGGGAATTTTGAGCACACGGAGCAGCTGCCACTCACGGCAGCGATGGATGGAGCAGCAGGGCTGATTTGTGACCCCTCCTGTCACACACATGCTTGCCCTTGTCCCCGAGCTGGGAAAAGCTGGAAAAATAAAGGAGATTAATGGCAGAGTGCCGCAGTTCCAGCAATAATCACCTGCCACAGAGGGGAAACCAAATAATTTTCCCGTCGTTTCTCCCTTATCCATCTTGGATACCCGTGAGAGGGAGCTGGGATTTGCCCTATGCCCCTGCGGCAGCGCCGCACAGGTCTGGAGCATCCCCAGCTCCGTGTGGAATCCAGACCCAGAACAGATTAATCATCCCAATTTGCCCTAAAATGCTGTAATTGGTGTTTCAGAACTCCACAATTAATGGAGGTTTTCAACTCCTGAGCTGCTCCCAGCCTGTGAAACCAGCCTGGCTTTCCCAGGAAAATGAAATGGGAATGCGTTCCAGCTGATTTGGGAGCAGGGTTTGAAGATCCCACAATAAATAAGGAGAGAGATGAAGCACTGACCAACGCTAAAAAGCAGAATATTGATTTTTCTCTTATTGAGGGAGCAGCCTCTTCTCTGTATGCAAGGAACGAGGCAGAGGACCCGAGGACAACAACGGAATGTGGTCCTGGAATTAAAGATCCCATCAGGAACAGCTCCAGCTGGAGCTGCATGTGCATCTTTATCTCCTTTCATCCCTTGGTTTCAGCCGCTGATCTTATCTCATCATCCATTTTTTTCCCCGTAAATAAGATGCGGAGCTGCTCCCTACGTCAGCACCTCCTTGATGCAGCCTTTTGTGGTGACCACAGCATCCGGGAAGCTCTCGAAGGCCTAACGAGCATCGTCAGCTGAATTATTTTAATTAACAGAGAAACAGGACCAGCCTTTGCGTAAAGGCTTTTCTCTCTGAGGTGCTTTTCTCTTTTATAAAAATTGGGTTGTTTGCTCCAAAAGCAGCACAAAGGCTCCCGTTTCGGGGAGGAATAACTGAGATATCAAACCAGTTTTTAGCGACACAACTTTTAAATCTTTACCCTATTTAAGGTTTTCGGTGCTGGGCGGAAAAACTCATTTAAGTCCTGGAGAAACCCTACTGGAAAGAGACATTCCTGCTTGGCTTTGGCCAGAACGGGCAAATCCACCTGGGGAGGTGGGGGGTGCCCATCACCACTGCCAAAATCTCTGGAAAGTGAGAGGTAAAAAGATTCGGAAATTCCAAGCTTATCCCAAAGACACATCCATGGATCCTACAACCAGAGGAAAGCTGTGGGATAATCAGTGATGCCAAAAATCACTTCCCCACTGAGGTGATTCCACACAAGTGCAAGCTCCTGAGCTTTGGGGTATCCTGGATTTGGATATCTGCACACCTGGATCTGCTCTCCTTATGTCAGTAGAACATTGCTAAGATTTCCAATACATCCTTTAATTTCTCGTCCCAAACCATCTGTCCTCCTCGGAGGCATTAAGGAGAAAGTGAACATTGATTGAAACAGGTGTCCGGTGTCCCAGGTGTCAGTCCAGGCACTGAAAATCCCCACAGGAGCCGAGCTAATTATGGAAAATCCAGCTAATAAAGGTAAGTAGCTTCTCCACGAGTGCTTTATAAATATCCAGGGGAAGGCAGAGGCACCGTCTGGTTATTCCATGGATGAGCGCTGGCTGCTGATTGATTACAAAGCTCCAGTCAGGATTTTATCAGCTCAATAACCCCGTAATCAGTCTCTTATCTCAGTTTTGCCTGATTAAAATTGCTGCACAAGCGGCTGTTCCTTCACACTCTCCTTCCCCGCGGGAATTTTGATGGACCACAGCAACGGGAGATGTTTTTAAATGTCCAAGCTTCGCTCTGTGAGTTGCCTCCTCCGTGCTTGAAGGTGTAACCTGGATGTAAACTCGGATTGCGGAGGCGATAGGGAAGACGTGTGCTGATGGCTTCACAAACAATTCCGTGGGTGAGGGGACGGGCGGGAATGGCTTTGGGATGGGGCTTAATGTCTGTCCCCACTTCCCGCCGCGGGTTTGTTCCGGAGCCCGGACAGTTCGGCTCCTGAAACTGCCAAGTGGGAGTTTCCGAACTTTGGGGAAAAAGGATGGGTTTGGGGGGGATGTGGGTCAGGGGTTTGGGAGGGCTGCACCTCCCCGGTACCTCAGCAACGGGGAAAGGGAGAGGGCAACGTGCGGCCGGGAGTTTGGGATAAAAGGAGGCTGCGCCCTCCAAAACCTCAAGAGGGAAAACCCCACGGGCTGTGGCCCCGAGGGCTCTCCCTTTATTGGAATGAACCTGCAGGACTCCTCTGTCTCCTTTATGGACACTGGCTTTTCCCAGCGGGATTTTCCTCACGCTGGGATTTTAAGAGATCCTGGTGGCTGCAGAGGTCTTCATTTTGGGAAAAAAGGGACAATTCGGCTCTCTAGCTCCTGGGACTGCTCCAGGGACATTAATCTGGGGATTTTTTGGTCTGGGCATTCACAGAATCACAGAATTTTTAGTGTTGGAAGGGACATCTGGAAATGATCCAGTCCAAGGCAGGGTCACCTGGAGCAGGTGACACAGGAATGTGCCCAGCTGGATTTGGAATGTCCTCCCTGTCCCTCGGCCCTGACACATCTGTGACAATGCCACACCAGTGCCATTCCCACCACCTGCTGTGACTTTGTTCTCATCCCACAGAAAAAGTGGGATGAGGGAGTGACAGTGACACCGAACTGCTCCATCTGCTGACTTCAGCATCCCAGCAGCTCCAAAAGTTTGGGAAAGGCCGTTTTTCCTTCCCAGATTGCAGGCTGAGTCCCTCAAGCTCCAACACTGGTGGCTGAGGTGTGCCCATGTCAGGTGCATCCATACGGAGCCAGCGCTGGGAGCAGGAACCTTTCCAGCAGGATTTGGGTGATGATGCACCTCCACTGGAATTCAATGGGAATGAAGAAATCCAGGTCTCTTTGGGAGTCCTAAGGAGCTGGACACCAAGTGGACAAATCATTTCAGGAGTTATCTGGGAGGTGAGTAGAGACTGCTCTTCCAAACCTTCCCACTCTGAAAACTCGTGGAATTTCCCAGGGCAGGCAGAGCAGCTCTGGCCCAGGATCCAGAGGAAAATCTTCCCATGGTGCAAAAGGAAATATCTTCCCATCATTTCCAGAAGAAAAAAGGGAATTTTAGAACTGTGCTCGTCCCAAACGTGGGTGACTTTTTGGATCTAAGCCTTGCACGACGCAGGGTTTTTAATTTTGGTAATTAATTTGTTTATTTGAGCATCTGGGTCTCTCCCCACAGGCTGGCTGAAAGACCATCATGGCCTGGATGGATTATCCAGGGAAGCCGCATTCCCAAAGGTTTTGGTTGTACAGAGACCCTTGTTTCACGTACTTCCCCAATTAATTGGGCATTATTAATTAAGCCACGACACAAAGCATATTAGGGGAGCTTCGTGTCACCTCCTGTTAGCACCAACCTCAGAAACAGGGAAATCTGGGATTGGGAAAGAGGCAGATTCCAGGTTTCCAGGTCTAAGGCACCCCCTCTCTGCCCTTTCCATCCAATTTTCCTGCTGATTTCATGGGATGAGCCGGGAATCACATCAGCAGCCCCAGGCTGTGTTTCTGGATGGCAGCTGCTCTTCCAGACTCTTCCACATTTTTTCCATCCAGGATGACTTCTGCCCAGAGATCAGCCAGTATTTTGTTCCCCATCCAAACCTGCTCCCAAATTGTCCCAATTCCAGAATTCCTCTTCCATCCTTGCTCGGAGTTTTGCTGTTCCAAGGTCACGAGAATTCACTTTGCTGCAGTGCCGGTAATTTATTCACTCTGAGGATTTTTAGAGCAGAGGATTTGAATTAAGTTAAAAATTCCACCCCTTTTTCTGCAACACTTTATTGGAACCAAACTCACACCGAGCCTCCCTCCCCCCCCTTTTTTTTTTTCCCCAATTAAATGCAGCTCTCCCTTTTTCAGGCAGTTTCAGATGCCTCCAAAGACAGGAACGGAAAGACTCAAACCCCAGAGAAATTCAGGAGCTGTCACATAATTGGGAAAGGGATTAAAACATTGCCAGATCTGACTCAATTTCTCCACGAGGCTCCTGGAATTTGCTCCTCTGGAAGTCGCTGCTGCTTGAACCAGGAGACAGAAAGGGAAACTCAGCTTTCATTCCAAAAGCAAGTGACAAGAAAAGCTGTTCGTGGGAAAATCCTTGGACATGAGACACACGGGAAGTCTCTGAATGAGAGAAAGATAAGAACTGGTGGTTTTCTTCAGGTTAAAGAAAATTAAAAAATTAAAATCTGAAGCGAAATAAATTTTTTGATAAATTTTGAAAGTTTTTGTTTTAATATTCCAAGACCTAATTTGGAGAGCAGGAACAACATGATAAAGAAATGGTGTTTTCCCCCACATTTTGCCTGGAATTGAAGCAGTGAGGGTTTTATAGGGAAAATAATTTCCTTGAGCTCTTCAGAGTTTTTCAAGTCGTGTGAGAAGATCCAGGGAATGGCCTAAAATTTGGGTGCCTCGTTCCAGGGAATTCTGTCTTTGTAGGGCACTGACAGGTAATGATCCAACATTCCCAAAGCCTGGTGGAATCACCACCTTCCAAAAGGTTTTTTCTACTTCCAGTCCACCAAAACCCTTTATTTTTTTGATCCCTCAGCCAGTTCCAGGCACACCTGGCACCTGTGTCCCCCGCACACCTTCCTCCCATGTTTTCCATGGATTTTGGATCGGAATTCCAAGGCAGGTGGGACAAATAACAAAGATCAGCCTTCAGAACCCCCACAACTCCTGCCGGCCTCAATTCCTGCTCCAGGAGAGCTTCCAAACCTCTTCCCTTCATATTGCCTCGCTTGGAGGTGTTCCCTGTGCCGTGTGGGATCTCCTGGAATGGTTTGGGTTGGAAGGGACCTTAAATCCCATCCCATTCCACCCCTGCCACGAGCAGGGACACCTTCCACTATCCCAGATTGCTCCAAACCCCTTGAACACTTCCAGGGATGGGGCATCCACAAAAAGCTTGACATTCCATGACATTCCTCTCCACTGGTGTTGGATTCCTCAGCTGTTCCATAAATATTCCTTTATGGGGACCACAAAGTCGTGTGCCAGGAAATCCGCAGAGCTCCGTTAAGCTCAGGGAAAGGGGCTGATTTACCCCACCTGAGGTTTTCTCCCTGGATTTTTATTCCCAACGTTCTGGGCATACAAAAAATGGGAAAAAAGTTGATGCAGCTTTGTGGATCTCCATCCATCTTTCCCATCTTCCCTGGCTTATCCTGGCATTAGTCAGGAGGAAAAATAATATTTAATGATCCTCTTTCTCCCTTTCATTTATTAGTTGGTGAATTCAGTCCCACAGAAGGCGTGGAACATCTCTCCTGGAAAAATGAAAGGCCTTGGATGTGGCTGAGGAATTTTTGCTCGCTCTGATATTTGATTTATAAACAGCTTTTCCAAATATTTCTGGCAAATTGTCCTTAAAACAAAGTTATTTTACCCCCTCTTTGGGTTAAGTGCTGCAGCCACTGGGAAAAGAGGATGGATGTAAAGTTTGGAGATTTTTTGGAGGAAAACAAAGAATTTAAATAACTCCTAAAGAATTTTTTATATTGTTCTTTCTAAAGCCAAACCCCCTCACTTTAATAATAGAGTTCCCTGGTAAAGTGAGTCATGTTCTTGGAATTAAATCCTGCTGCTTTTAATGCTCAGGGCTCCTCAGTGATTTCGTTTTAAAGGTCCCACATGTTGCTATTTTGGCCAGGAAAATTTACTTACTTAAAAAAATAAATTCCTCTCTTCACTGATTAGTGATGTTCCCAAATCCATCGTGCGCCTGATCCGGGAATTCCCAGTTTTGAACAAACACAGAGATCACCTGTGACCATGGCTCTGAATTTTGAGTTCATGTTTATTTCAGCACCGGGAACTGCCCAATAAATCCTTTAGCTGAGACCTCTGTCCTGTTTTCATCAGGAAAAAGAAACTTTTAAGGATTACCTGAGTCAGGAATTTTGGGATGTTGCTCAGCCACTGGTTTGGAACAAGGCTTGGAATTAGATGCCTGAAATTATAACATTTTCCAGGGATTCGTGCACCAAGATAAAAACTGATAATCTTTGCTGGAATTGTAGGTGGAAGGAGTATTGGAGTTGGAAGGAGTATTGGAGTTGGAAGGAATATTGGAGTTGGAAGGAATTGTGGTTTTTCCTGATTCCGTGTTGTTAATGGAAAGGGCTGAAATGACAATTAACACACATTGCCTAAAATTTATTTTGAGAATATGAAATTATTAAATCCCAGTTTAACATCTGGTTTTTCCTCAAATGGAAGGGAAAAAGTGCCAAATGCATTTCCATGGTCTTATTAATTTGGAATTTCGTTGTTGGTTAAATAAACCTGACTTTCCAGGTCTGCAGCCGGCGTAGCAGCAAAGATGGAACTGCTCCTGATGGGATTTGTGGCTGTCCCAAGGGAAAGGGATGAACCCTGTGTTACCCCAGCCCTGGTATCATTTTCATCAGATTTTGAGGAAAGAAACAATGCCTGAGAGCAAGAATTCAGATTCGAGTTTTAAATACAGACCAGGACAAAAACCGTGGCATGGACGCCTCCATGTCCTCGAGACAACCCGATAAAACGCGGGAAGAGAAGGAATAATTAGGGATAAACTTCCCAGAAATCTGCATGTCATCTGCATAAATCCGGATCTCTGATCCACATCTTGAGATTCCCTCAGTCAGAGGGGGTGGAGAGGGAATGAAGATGAGCCCAGGGAGGAACCCTGAGGGCATCAGAGGGATCTGATTGTGCGGAATTGGGGTGGATCAGCAAAAATGTGGGAATGTGAGGGACATGAGGAGAAGACAAAAGGTGGTGAGGGGTTCAGGGTTGGGCTGCTCACGGCTGGACCCTCAGGGAGGTTCTCAGCCAAGGGTTTCCCTATAAACCACAGAATAGGGAATCCGCCAGGAGCGGGGTAAAAATGAAACAAAGAAGTTGCCCTGGCTATAAATGACTCTCCTATTCCTCCTTCCCAGTCCTGGAAGAGGGAATGAAAGGAGCAGGGAGCTGCAAGGGGAGTGGGGGAGGTTCTAGAGAGTCACTCATGGGTGGAGGGGCGGAGGGAGCTGGGAAGAGTCTGGAACTCCAGGAGGGGCTGAGGGAGATGGGAAAGGGTCTGGAGCCCCAGGAGAGGCTGAGGGAGCTGGGAAAGGGGCTCAGCCTGGAGCAAAGGAGGCTCAGGGGGGACCTTGTGGCTCTGCACAACTCCCTGACAGGAGGGGGCAGCCGGGGGGTCGGGCTCTGCTCCCAGGGAACAGGGACAGGAGGAGAGGGAACGGCCGCAGGCTGGGCCAGGGCAGGCTCAGGGTGGACAGCAGCAGGAATTTCCCCATGGAAAGGGTGCTCAGGCCTTGGCAGGGGCTGCCCAGGGAGGTTTGGAGTGCCCATCCCTGGAGGTGCCCAAGGAATTCCTGGAGGTGGCACTCAGAGCTCTGGGCTGGGGACAAGGTGGGGATCAGTCAAAAGCTGGATTTGATGACCTTGGAAGAGTTTCCCAACCTCAATGATTTTTTTTCCATGAATCCATGATGAGCAGAGATCCTTGCAGGACCCCTTAGGTCTGCACAAGTCTGAGGAGTTTTCTTGTTTGAGTCTGCCTAAGGAATTACAACTTTAAAATCAGAATTCAAGGAAGCACTTCACCATTCCATGCAGAAAATCTGTGTGTAAGTGCTTTGCTGGTTCAGGGCTAAATTAATTTGTAATGATTTTATTAACAATGCCTCGTACATAATTTCTGCATTAAACCCTAAACACCGGGTTTGATGAATTCAAACAATTACCCTGTGCAGCAACAGCATTCATTAAAATTAATTATGACCTGCTTGCTTTTTATGAATGGGCTGGACTATGGGCAGATTGCTCAGCTGGAGTAAATCAGGAATATTCCAGGAGTGGGAGGGAATTAATTTAAACCCTGAGAATCTGAGAGAAGTTTTTAGGAATCTCTGCTCCATGTGAATCCGAGATTAAAGCAGGAGCAAAGTTTGTTGGCTGGGATTTGGAATAAACAGGAAACACAAGAATCAGGTGTTCAAAGCATCGTGCTGGGGGTTTAATGGGTTCATCTCCCAGCTCCAGCAAAGCCAGGCTTTAGTGGGAAAAGGCAGGACCTGGCTGGAAAATGAAATTGGAATGTCAGGAATTATTGCTGTTATTTGTTATCTGTAAAGTGCCTGGAAGGGAGAACTCGGTGGAAAGGGGATTTGCACTAAGTCTCACCTCAGCCCCAGGAGATACTCCTAAACCTAGACCTAGACCTAGACCTAGACCTAAACCTAAACCTAGAGACATCTTTCTAACCCCTCCTTAATATGGGCATAAAATAGTTTGTAGTTTCACTCACAAAGCTTATCAAACTCCATCTTCCAGCTACTTCTCCTTCCTGATATTCCCTCAGGAAGTCAGCTGCAGGATTTTCCAATTTCTAGCCCAGAACTTCTCCGTCCAAACACCAATAGTTCTTGTCTCAGCATTTTCCCTTATGTTAAATAACTCATCTCCCTCCTGTTTTGGGTCAGGTTTTGTTTTGTTTCCTTTCCTTCCTGGATATTTTCATCAATATTAATTTTCCTTTCATTTTTCAGCACCCTGTATCCAAATGAGCTGGGGATGGATGGATTTTCCACGTGTGCTCTGGTCCCAGGGAAGGTTTCCAACCGTTCCCAGAGCCAGGACCAATTGGTTCAACAATAGGAATTTTTCCTAATTCAACTGGCTGGGGATTTTGCCTAATTAATAGAGGGAATTATCCTGAACATCCCATCATCCACCAGATTTTGCCATTGGATGATCCAAGGCTGCCAGAGCTCCAGGAGCGTTTGGACAATGCTCTCAGGGACAGGGTGGGATTGTTGGGATGTCCTGGGCAGATCCAGGACTTGGACTGGATTATTGTTATGGGTCCTTTCCGATTCGGAATATTCCACGATTCTCTCATCACCTCTGCAGTGGCAAAAATGTCTCGTTCTTGATGGAGGATGACCAGGAATGCTGAGGGTTCCCCATTATCTGCTGGAATATCCAGCACGGAACTTTACTGAACCCACAAATCCCATCAGAGTGGGGGTTTGGAGAGGGCAAATTGTGGAATGTAGGGCTGGGAATTAGAAGCAGAGTGTGAGGAAGGAAAAGCAGGAATAATTTGGATATTGGTACTGGATAGACACAACCAGGGGATGTGAGGAGCTGAGGAATCCCTGAGCAGAGCTAGGGGCTGGGTAAGATCCTCCCCTCCTTAGACTTTGCCTTGGAATCATCTCCTCAAAAACGACAGGATCACGAGGGAAACGATCAGAGGAAACCTCGGCTTATGGTGCTGACCAAAATTATCTGAATTTTCCTTTTTTTTTTTTTTACAGCTTTCTTTGCCTCTGTTGTGCCCTCATAGCTCAGATTTTAATTCCTTTGAAGCTGGGAATCTCTCTGTTCCCCGGATCTCTTTTTACAGCCTGCACACCGAGACCTGCTCCCACTTTTCCACTTCGCTGTGCTCCAGTATTAACGAGCACTTTCAAAACCTGTATCCCAAGACTGTCAAAAAAGAGGATGGGAAGAACATCTTGGAAAAACTCAGGATCCTCAGCCAGAATGGGATGGTCAGATCCCAGAAATCTCCACATGGATCAGGGAAAACAAAGGCTCTGTTTTCAGGGAAACCGCTGCTCCTTAGGGGCTAAAGGAACATCTGGTAAACTGCACAATTCCAGTCTCTTACGAATATCCCAAATCCCAGATGAGGACCAGGAGCAAGGTTTTACCACTTGAAGTTTTTGCAGGATTTTACGTTTTCTTGTTTTATAAAATGATTAGAGAAGGTGGGATAGGGCGGGAAGGGAGGTGGGAATTATCTCAGTGAGTTCATCCTAATGGGAATATTTGATGTACTCCAATTGAGATTCCCTGCTTCCTTTGTAATTGCTCCAGGATTTCACATAAAAGACGGATAAAGGTGCCCCACTAATTCCCCATCCCTGGAAGTGTCTGAGGCCGGGTTGGATGGGGCTTGGAGCAGACTGGGATAGTGGGAGGTGTCCCTGCCCATGGCAGGGAGTGGAATGGGATGGGTTTTAAGGCTCCTTCCATCCAAAACTATTCCACAATTTCATTTCCGATACATAAATTATCTACTCAAATTATCTGCTTAAACCCATTTACAACAATTCCTGCAGGGACAGCATGGAGCTCCAGGAAGGAGGATTTATGGAAATAAATCTGGGCCACAAACTTCAGCCCGTGCTCTGTGTCACTCATCAAGGACAACGGAGTGAGATCGATGCCATCCTGGAATTCCAACCTCCTTTGGAACTCAACTTTGTTGATCTGCAGCAAAACAAGAGGAAACAGTTGCACCAGGGGATGTTTAGGTTGGAATTAGGGAGAAATTCCTCACGGAAAGGGTGAGATCAGACATTGGAATAGGCTGCCCAGGGCAGTGGTGGAATTCCCATCCCTGGAGGGATTTAAAGCCCTGCGGATGTGGCGGTTGAGGACGTGGGGCACTGGTGGGTTGGCAGTGCTGGGGAACGGTTGAACTCCATGACCCTAGAAGTCTTTTCCAATCCAAAAGATCCTGTGCTGGTGCTTACCTCCCTGGAAGGGTTAACGGAGGCGGAAAAGGAGGAATTCAATCCCCATCCCCCAGTTCCCCCCGTTCTTCTCGGAATCTGCTGCCCAGCCTGTCCCTGAGCGGCACTTCCCTGGACCTGCTCCCTCCCGAAGCCTTGGCTTTGCAAATATCAAGCAGGTTTAAGTGCTCCAGTTGCAGGATTGTTATCCAGGCTATTCCCTGGAGCAGGGCACGGAGTGGAGAAGCCGGATAAGGAAGCGGCCTGGAATTCTCGGTGCTTTGCAGGCAGGGCCGGTCCCTGCCTTCCCTCCGTGGGGAGCACTAATTGGAGCAGTGCCTCAGCTCCGTGACAGGATGCCAATTGTGGGCAGGAACTCATTTATCAGCGGCTGGAGTGGCTAAAGAGGATGGATCTGCTGTCATTCCCGGCGTTCCCGGAGCAGGGACACAAATAATCCATGGGAACAACATCCGTGCCCCAGCACGAGGGGCCCACAGGCTCCCAGTCTGATTAGATCCCACTTGTCCTCCATTAATCTGCTTTAATGAACTTCCTGACCTTCTCCCTCGCTTCATCCACGAGGAATTTCCTGAATAAATCTCGCCCAGCGCCATAATCCTATTTTCCAAATAATCCCAATAACTCATGGGGGAACATTCACAGTGTTAGGGCTGACGAGGAAATTAAATAATAAACACAGGGGCTGCTGCTGAGAGTAATTAATTCTCCGTGATTCCCAGCTCTGATTCATGAGGAAAACTGGAAACAAGGATGTGGAACGAACGATTAAATCCCATAAAAATTTATGCAGATGCCTCCAACAAATTTGTGCCATCATAAAGCAACCAGGAAAGGTCTTATTTATGGAGTGTGGCATAAATCAGGAGATGTAGCGGGATCTTGTAACAAGGGGAGAGTAATTAAATGCCTGGGAATCAAGGATTGGACGCCATCCGTGAAAAATATCCGGAGAGGAGCAGTTAATAGAGGATGTCAGGGCGTGTTGCTGGAGAAGTTCATGGACACGATTAAATCTCTTTTTTACCTCCGCCCATAAATCAAATCGAGCTCAGGTAGCGAACTCCACGTCTGTGAGGAGGGAAGGGAGAAGGAAGAGCCGTGTCTGGAGACGTCTCGGGGAAGAGAAAAAAGTGGGAAAGAAAGGGATGCAGGAGGTGCTTTTGTGTCTCGGATTGAAGGGGAAAAGGAGATGCTCAGGGAATGTTGGATCAGAGCCTCACGGAATGGTTTGGGTTGGAAGGACCTTAAAATCATTGGACATGGGAACAGTTTGCTTTGGTTCAAGGTTTTTTTCAATCCTCAAAATTCCCTGGTTATGAGTCTTTTCTGTCCCCCAAAATTCCCTTGTTTGAATCTTTTCCAACCCCCTAAATTCCCTGGTTTTGGGTCTTTGCCAACCCCCAAAATTCCCTGGTTTTGGGTCCTTTCCAACTCCAAAAATTCCTTGGTTTTGGGTCTTTTCCGATCCCCAAAAATTCCCTGTTGTTTTTGATGGACGTGGTGAGGAGCGCTGGGATCACGCTCAGCTCTTCAGGAACACCTGAATCCTTTGTGGACAGGATTTTCCCTCCTATTCCATCGTTGTCCTGCCATTCCCAGAGTAAATTTCCCCGCTCTTTGCCACCTCCAGCGTCTCATTCCCATTTTCTTCCGAGGAATGGCACTTCCGATTGAAACGGCTGTAAAAAACCTCCCAGTAACAAAGAACAAAAGAAGCTGAACCGGAGGAACACAAAGTTGATTATTTGGGAAATATTCTGTGTTTCTCCTTGCAGGTTTCCATCAGCTTAGGGTCTCCTTTTGGGGAAAACAACGGGATCATCCCAGTTTTTTGGGATGTCTTTGTCCTACAACCCTCCTTTCCCCCAGTTTGGACCATTTTGTATTTCACAGCTCAAACTTGTCATTTAATTCAGGGAATATGGGACTATTTTCATTATGTTATTTATTTATTCATTTTCTATTTCTTTATTTTATTTTATTTT